>MU619826.1:0-99565 GCA_025201785.1 Xylaria longipes
CTTTTTTAATATTATTATTTTAATTTTAAATATTAAAAATATTTAATTTAAAATATATACTATAATTATTTTATAAATAATTAATAAAATTATTAAATTTTATAAGTTAATTATTATATTTAAAAATATATATATTTAAATTATAATATATGTTTAAATATAAAATAAAATTATTAAAAACTTTAATTAAAATAAAAGTTAATTTATATTTAAAATAATAATTAAAACTAAACTTTAAATATTAATTTATAATTAATATTAATAAATCTTTAAAATTATAACTTTTTTTATAGTTATAAAAATTTATTATTAAATATTTTTAAATATTTTATTAATTTAATAATATTTTTTTTTATAATATACTTTTTATATTTATTTATATATAGTTTATTATTTAAAAATTATTTAAGTTTTACTTCTTTAACTTAAGCTATTAAATAATATAAAACGTTAAATTTAAAATATTTAAGTTTAAAATATTATTAATAAAAATTAGCTTTTAATATAAAGTATAATATTATTAAAACTAGTTTATTTTTTTATATATAAAAAATACTTTTATTAATATAAAAAAAATATTTTAATATAAACTAATTATATTAATTTTAAAAATAATAAAAAACTAATTTATTATTTTTTTTAAAAATATTAATTATAAGCTTTATATTTTAATAAAACCTTTATTTTAAAATATTTTAAAAAAACATAAAATTATAAACTATTTTAAAATAATAAACTATATTAAATAGTTTTATAATTTTAAACTTTTATAGTTTTTAAATATAAATATTAATATTATTAAATCTTTAAATAAAAACAAAGCTATTTTTAATATAAATAATATTTATTTTTATAAATAATTATAAATTATTAAATCTATTAATTTTATTAAATATATATAGCTTAGTTTTTAAATTTAAAATTATTAAATTTTTTAATAAATAAATATTTTTTATTTTTAAAGTTTTTATAATAAATAATACTTATATTAATATTTAGCTTAATTAATTAAACTACTTTAGCTTTATTTTAGCTTTTTTTTAAAAAAATATATTTAATAGTTTTTTTAAAGCTTTTATTTATTTTTATTTTTTTTATATTAATTTTAAAATAATTTAGTTTAAAAAGAAAATTTTTAGTATAATATTTAAAAAAAAAAATTTTTATTTAAATATTAAATAAAAGTTATTATATTTTTTATAAACTTAAGCTTTTAATTTATAAATATTTAAATTATTATAAAGTTATTTTTATAAATTATTTTAATTATTTTAATTTTTAAATTTTTTATTATATTTTTATAATAATAACTAGTTATAATTATTTTTAAAAAATAAATTTATTTTATTAAAAATATTTTTTAAATAATTAAAGTTTTTTTTATTAAATTAAATCGTTTTAAATATATTTTAATTTAACCGTTCAGCTAATTAATAAATAATAACTTTTTAACCAGCTTTATATTAAAAATTTATTTTAATTCTTTAATATATTAATATATTATTAATAATTTTATTTTAATAAATTATTTTAAAAATAATAATTTATATTTTAAACATTTTATTTAAATAAATTTTAAAATTTATAATTTAATAGTTTATATTTTTTAATTTTAAAATATTATATTTAAACATTATTAAAATAATTATTTTTTATTTTATAGCTTATACTTTAAAATTTTTTAAACGTTTATTTATTTTTTTTATATAAGTTTAATATTAAATTTTTACTTATAGTTATTATATTATTTTTAAATATATTTTTAGTTTTTAAAGCTTATTATATTATTTATTAATTAATTTTATAAGTTTAAAAATAATTTTTTTATAATTAAAAAATATAAATTTATTAAGCTATATAATAAAATTAATAATATATTTTTAATATATTTTAAATTTTTATTTGTTTATAAAATATTTATTTTAATTAGCTTAATATATTTTTTTACTATTTTTTATTATTTTTATTAAATTATTAAACTTATTAATAATATTAATATTATTTTTAATAATAATAATAGTTAACTAAGCTTTAATTATTTTATTAATTATTTTTTTAAAATAATATTTATATTTAAGTTTTTTTAATAATTTTAACTATAAAAATTTAACTTTAAGTTATAAATACTTTTAAAAGTTTAAAAAAACAACTTTAGCTATAAATCTTTCATTTTAAAACATATAATTATTTAGTTTAACTAGTATAATTTTTATATTTATTAATAACGTTATTATTGTTTAATTAATTACTTATTTTAGCTTTAAAAGTAAAATTAATACGTATAAAACTTTTAATTATTAAAATTAAACAATTTTAATTAAATATAATAAGTAATTAATTAATATATTTTATTATATTATAAAGATTTTTTTATCCTATATTAAATAGGTATAGGTGGGTAATTTACGCCATGTGGACCGTTATTTTAACCCCTTAAATCTAACATATCTTATCGCTAAAGTCCTGCCACATCCTAGCAGCAGAGATAGCGTTCTGTTCTATAAAGGATCATGGAAGCCCGAAGCAGGGGACAACTGTATTAAATTGCTGTCATGCTCAATTCTGGACCGAATCCTGCCTCCCTGCACAGACTTCCACATAACCTCGTTTTGTTTCAGAGTCAAGTCGATCTGTCAAATTTCTGCTCCTAATCTACCTACATACCGTTCAGTGAGTCTATGCTGGCTAGGAAATCAACTTTCAAACCATTTAAGTTAAATGAATGAAGAAAATAATGTATCTAGGATTATGCACGGTAGGCGACCCATTCAGCCACCAGTAATATCCTCTCACTCGTCCTGGCCCCCTTCATGACGAAATCAACGATTGATCATGGCGGTTAGAAAAGCATGGTCATCTCAGAATGTACCCACAGTTCCAGAAAACTCCACGCCAGCTAGCCAAACTCTTTGAATTGTTTTTGTGTTGCTGATATTCTGGAGCGGATTTCCCGAAAACAGAACGAGATCTGCGCGCTTTCCCGGAGCTATCACACCTCTGTCGTTCAACCCCCAGTGCTTCGCCGCAGAAGAGGTGGCTGCACGTAAAGCTTCTATCGGAGACAGCCCTGCATTGACAAGCAGCTGGAGCTCCTCGTGAAGGCTAATCCCGAAAGGCACTATTGCGATCAGGCCCTGGACCAAGTTTGCATCCGTACCGGTAATGATCGGAACTCCAGCCTCTTTCAGGCGTCTCACGGTCTCCTCCGCAGCGGTGTAGTTGCGGGTTCCCGGGGATGCATCACTTATAGCTCGCATGATGGCTAGTGTTGGGGTAGCGACCTGCCCTCTGGAAGCGATGCGCCTCGCTAGACGAGCGGAAATCGGTTCGTCAAGTGGTGAATGTTGGATAACATCGACTCCGGCAATTGCAGCTTGGTCATAAGCATCACGACTGGACGCGTGACACACCACGCGCTTTCGACGGCCGTGGGACATTTTTGTCAAGACGTTCAGAGTTTGCTGGTCCAAACCAGGGGACTCCGCAACGAGCTTGACAAACTCTGGGTCCCAAGATAATGCATCATTGAGCCATTGAGGAGCTACGCTGGCATTGTAGACCAGACGATCACCATTCCCATCTACGGCGGCAATGATATTTCCGTGTATACTGCCCGGTGCAGCGGCTGGTAGGGAGCCGGCCAAGATATCGACGAGACCGGTGTGGTTCTTCAATAACTGGCAGAATTGTGGCTGGAAACAAGCCATGACCATCGCTGTGGTGACGCCATACCGACTGAAATCTTGAAGGTGGGTTATATTGCTCGGATGGGCGTGCGCGTCTATGAAACCGGGCAGAAGCATGCCGCCTTCTCCGTCAATGTGCACAGTGGCATCGCCACTATTCCCGACCTCTGCAATATTGTCTCCTTCGATGACCACGGTGGTTGCCGGGAGCAATTGGTACCCATCAAATACCCGCACGTTGTTAATTGCAGTCCTAGTCTTTGGAAGAGGACCACTTTGTTGAGCAGAGCAGAAAATATTGTTGTCTGCTGTTGCTAAGATGTAGTTGGCATCTCCATCGTGAAATGGACACGCAAGACTCAGAGAGTAAAGGAAGGAGATTGTATGCAAAGTAGACAAAGTATGCATTTTGACAAAGACGAACAGACCTCGAATTGAAGAGCGTTTATTCGCACTTGCACCGCATAACTTATATAGTCCAGGGGCCCAGAAAATCCGCGGGGAATCGGACTCAGTTGGGCCGGAATGGCATCCCATGCTTACATCCCTTAACCTGCCAACCTAGTCATGGCTATAGCATGTTACGTACTCAGATTTGCTCAGATAGCGAGCTTGTGGTACTGCAAGGACAGCGATATCGAATAAGTTTTGATGTGAATGGTATCTTTCGGCACGCTGACTTCGTGGATCTATGCCCACTTAATACCTACCCAATTGAGTAATTGGTGCGATTCGGGAAGACAACCAACCTCAGTTAGCTGCTTTGTTAGCGTAAATATATTGCCGGGTGGGAGGGGCGCGGCGGAGAACCCAGCCACACCCCCTGAGCCGTAATTACAGACTTGAAATCCTGTTTGCTTACTCTATCTTCTGATGCCGATGTGCGATGTTGAGCGAATCCCTCAGCCACCCATGAGTCTGTCGTGCTGTTCTAATCACCGTTTGTTATCAACTTGTTAATTCGCCATTCCCACCCTGCTAGGCTCACTGGTGTCCCGACGGATCAGTCAATCAGCAACTGGGTGGAGCACTATCTAGGTAGTTCGAGGCTATGGATTTTGACTCCCATCGACAACGGTATTATTCCGAAAACGATATTTTAGGTCTAGGAGCTTCATCGAACGGCCTATCAAGACCCTTGTCTTCGCCATGGCCTCTCCTGTCTATCCTCACGACGGCCGGTGGCAACCGACGCCGATCCGCTTACCCTATAGCTTAGGATGTCACGCATGTCGGCGAATGAAAGTAAAAGTACTATAACTGGGGTTCTCATTGCCGACATACGCTAATTGGCTTAATTTAGTGTGATGAGCAGAAACCACAATGTGGGCGATGTATGAAGGCCGGCCGTGTATGTCCAGGTTACCGTGGCGCAGATCAAGTCGTATTTCGCCCCATGAATGCAGAACTCACTGCAAAAGCGAAAACTTCGTATTTGTCGAGAACACAGGCTGCTCGTGGAACACCAAATAATTCAGACCGAATGTTGGCAAAATCTATATCGTTCGCGCCACGACTCCTGACACAGCCTGCCGAAAGGTGGGAGATGAAAGCTATCGCGCACTTCTTATACAACTATTCACTTGCCCCGACGAAAGATAGTCCTGGTTATCTAGCGTTCCTTCCGGACTTGTTATGCAAGGATCCAAGCAGTCGATATCTTGAATCTGGGGTACTTGCAGCTGGTTATGCAAGTCTTGCTAATGTAACCGGCCTAAGCCACCTGGAACGAACTGCCGAGGAGCACTATAGAGAAACACTGCAATCAATCTCGATACTGCTAAGAAATCCGGCAGAAGCTAGCTCGGACGCCGCATTGACAACCATTGTCCTGCTGCAAATATACGAGGTAGGTTATCCACGTGAGATGTTGAATTCCCTCTATAATGATTATTCACAGGCTATTAATAACATCACACTTGTACCACGAGATCCCCATGATAGAGGTCTTGTAGAGCTACACAAGCTACGTGGGGACGCTCGATCAAGAACAACTACGGGCAAGGGTTTGCTTCGAATTATTTACGGCAGAGTTCATTTCAACTCAGTTGGAGGACTGTATCCTTTACAAATTGATGCCGAGCTTGATTTCGAAGGGTTGAATGTCAACCCGCCTGAAGTTGAGTTCTGGCGTCTTATGCGCGAAACTTCACAGAGCTGCGGCCAGTTGCGGGACACGATATCAGATCCTAGTGGAACTATACTCAAGAGTGACATCATTCACGCTCTTGATCGCGTCTATTCAGTATATATCCAATTACTCAGGTGGCAAGCAGCCCAGTCGTCTGACTGGTCATACCAGTCTTGCAAAATATGTTCCCAGGATGACGACGATTTTTACCAAGGAGCCTTTCCCTACAAGTATCATGTATTCAAGCACGTATCCCATGGTGCGATGTGGATTGGCTTCTGGTGCACACTTATTTATGCATTACAAACTCTCATTCATGCTTCCTCCCTTCTAGATATACAGCAAATCTTCGGCCCGAAATGGCATCAAAGCTGGGACCTCAGCAAGCGACTTCGCGACGCAATTGACGAGATCTGCGCCTGTGTCCCGTATATGATGGCCGACGTGGACCAGCTAGGCTTGCCGACGGTTGGGAAGGATGGCAAAGCGTTGGGGTCCTTCTTTCTCTTACGAGGGCTCTACGTGGCGCTTTGCGCCGAGGAATTGACAAGCTTACAGAGCCATTACATTCTCAAAACTCTCCTACGCATCGCTCATGTCCGAGGCATCAAGCTAGCCTTGCGCCCAAGAAGCAGATGGTTTGCCCGACATGGTATCACCGCCGAGTCGCAATACTAATTGTGCCGCTGGGTTTCACCGGCTCAAGAGTACAATACCTACCTTAGCTTTACATCTTACACAGTTCACTGCCTTTAAGATGGATTACTAAATGATAACCATGCTGTAACGGCTTGGTTTCAAAGGCTTGGAAGAGTGTTCAAATTCAACTAATAATCATCTATGCGATCAAGAGGCCTCTGGAGTCCAGTTCTTCTGTCCAGCCAGGCGGGCGAACTCCAGGCGATAGGTGCGAATAGCTTCACCTAAGCCAGCCGCCTGGCTTCCCGTTACCCTTGCGCCCTCGCGTAGCTGTTTCGGATGAATCGGATTATACGGGTAGATGGGAAGCCCTGGCCACCTCCAGGTATATACGAAATATTTTTTATTAAATATACTTTGTAAAAAATAGAAAGAAAATCGAAAATTAATTGCAATTAATTACAAATACTTGCAAATAATAAAAATCTTTGCTTTAATTAGGCAAGTAATTCTAAATCGTTATTTTGTTTTGACTGGTCAAGTTACTTATTAGTCAATCAAGTATTACTTTAACTGTGTGCGGCGCTGCATACAACTGCCCCCACGGGCGACGTCACAGATCCGGTGGGAGTCCTTCTCACTTAGCTCGGCGTCCTTCATGCAGTAGACGTCAATACAGAATGATCTGATGCCAGCGTCGCGACCTGGATGCCGACTGCGCAGAGCCGCCGGCGGTTGGCGTCTCTATGAAGTCCCGGACTGTGAGCTCCTCTTTCCGCCGCCGGGGTGCCTCAATCGCTCATGTTATCACAGGAGTAGGTGTGAAATTGAGCGCGAGTATAAGACACAAAAACGTATTCACTCTTCTCGTTGGCCGGACTATTGCTGTCCCACTCCATCGAATCCAACTCCCCAACATGGACAGGAGCCGATTGAGACGCATCGCCATTTTCACGCAAAGCGTTCGAGAGCGGAGGTAAAGAGAGTAAGAGCAGCAACTATCTACAATCGGCTCTATCTTATTAAAGCATCTCTAAACCTGAGCAACAACCATTATATGCCTTAAGGTAATCATTTACAAACGGCGGGAGGTAGACGCTACCTCTCGATTTGTCGCGGAAAATCAACGAGAGCAGGAAACAACAGGGGCTGGTAAAAGCCGCTGAGAAAGCGCGTGGTGTAGGGATGTAGATGCATTTTCGACCGCGCAAGCAAGTTAGCTAGGATAATACTGTAAGAAAAAACCGAAATATCCCAGATCGTCTCATCGCGGCCCGTGCCGGGGCTCAAAATCTAGATAGGGGATGGTTCTCATTATTCCTCATTATGAATCATACCTCGTCAGTGAGACAACGAGCATCTCATTGGTCCGGGTCTGACGTGCCTGAGGCGATGCAGCGGGGCCCACTGCCGAGGCCATGATTGCGACAGCCATGCTCCTGACACTGCAGACGCTTGCATCGCCCTATTCAACCGGAACAACTATATAAAACAGATAGAAATTCAATTTACTCCATGTCATTCGATCGCCCATAGAGACATCAACCCCCAAGCACAACTATAAGACTTGGGCCCAACTCAGTCTAAGAACCGCCACCACTTCCAATTCATCAATGCTAGTGACAACCACAACCACAACCACAACCTCAACTACAACTGCGTCACTATCAACGTTATTACCAATGAGTCTGTCGTCGCGTCCGGAAACCAACTCTACACTCGCATCCTCCAACGAGTCAATCGACTCTCCCGACGCCGCCATGCAACCATTCATACCTGGGCAATGCCTATTCTGTCCCAGTTCCTCGCCAAGCTTCCCTGACAGTGTGGTACACATGCAAAAATCACACAGCCTGTTTGTTCCACATCAGCAACATCTAGCAGTCGACCTCGAGACTCTCTTCAGATATCTGCATCTCGTTATTTTTGGATACCGGGAATGCATACATTGCGGAACAGAGAGAGCTACCGTACAAGCTGTACAGCAACACATGACCGGAAAAGGTCACTGTAAATTTGATATATCGGAACAAGACTCCGAGTTCATCAAATTTTACGACTTTTCTGAGCCCGAAGGCGACGCAGGGAGCGACATCGAGGGCGATGGTGACAACAGGAAGCAAGAGGAGACTGCGACAAGCTCAAGTCAAAAGCCGCTGCTGGCTGACGAGGACTCGATCCGCTTACCGTCAGGTAAAATTATATCGAGGCAGCCATCAGCACAAGCAGGGCCGTCGCTCGCTCAGTTGCGCCATCGAACTCGGACCCCAGCTTCACAACTAGAATGCTTCTCAGTAGAACCCGATGAGGACGAAAGGCCTAGCAAAGAGGAGCTCGACTCGGACATACGTGACACACGATTATCTAAGAGGGAGAAACGGGAGAGAGCCACGGTGGGATATCAGTTGGCAAATATGAGCGCGAGCGACCGAACCAGTTTGATGCACTTACCCGCGTCTCAACAGCGCTCAATACTGGCTACGCAACACAGGCAGGCGGAAAAGGTACAGAAAGAAGAGAGACGGAGGCAGGGAAAAATTGACCGAAAGGGGAACAAGAATCTATATGCATATTGGCACACTGAAACGCCCGTCTACCAATGTGGTTAGATAGACTGAATATTACGAATGACTGTTCTTAATTCGATTCGATGAGTGACTATGGGTTCTAACAGGCAATAGAATCGCGCGCTGAGGTAGAATACATCTTCAAAACGAAAGAGCAACTGCAGTACTTTAGCACGCTATGGCACGGGCCGGGAATATCAACGGCGTGGTATAGAACCGATGATGTACGTGATGGTTTTCTCTCCGAATGAACACGTCCTCAAACCAGTTTCATCTCAAACGGCCACCACTTTGCGCTGTTGTATCAGGCCTGCATCATTAACTCGAGATCTCCCTTACCAACAGCTCGGTCTAGTTCTCTTCGCCACACCATGAAAGTTCCATTGTTGTGCTAATCATTATACCCAGCTTTCACTCATAACAACATTGCGGAAATCCTGTATCATGTCTAAGCCTACCTAGGCGCGGTCAGGCCATATACAACACCACTGCTACTGATATTTGTATGCAAGCGCGTGTAAGCTTAGATCATCCTCCACGTTCACGCAACAGGAGTTCTACCCGTGCAACATCACGGGTCGCGCTATAAGCAGAGCGTCGAGCCTACGGCGAGCAGCGGAAGCCGGTTCGAATGCCTACGCTATTCACACCAATCGTCGCCCCTCCGGCTAACTAGAACCTTCTTCAAGGGTCCCATGACCCGTAGACTAAACCCGGAAAACATAGTTATCAACTAGGTGCCGTGGCCTGAGCCGCTCGCAAGCGTGCCAGCTAGCAAGTAGGACAAGAAGGGAGAGTTAATTTAGGTTAGTGTTCATTAGATGTAACAAATAATCAGAAACAAGTGTGTACTTTTTGCTACAAGGCATTTGACATCATGCCTTAATTACTCAAGCTTTAGTCATAATTGTAGGAATCCCTCGGAAGACAACGCAAGTGAACTCATAAGCAACCTCTTCTAGGTGTTAAGCTCCTCCAAAAACTACAATATCAACGTCTCTAGGGCCCTGGGCAATTATAAGCCGGTGGATGTGAAATCACCAACCAGTGGGAGTACCGAGAGGAATCGGAGAGAGCTGGAAATAGTTGGTGTTATTAACATATAGAGCGTATAGATCGAGCGATAGCGTGCATACAAATTCCTTTCCCGTTATAGGCTTCAGGGGGTCGAAGAGTCTTATGTCCATGTTGGGGCAGTTTGAATCTTGTATTGAAGCAGTGCAAACGAATGGAATAAGAGTTGTCAAATTGAATAGAGAAATTAAATAGCCGAGTCACTAAGCCTCCAAATCGAGGCCATTACCTTAAGCGGAGACTCTACTGATCCAATAGTGATACCTCCGATATTAGAGTAGGAAGAATTCTTCGCAAAGGAGAATATATGAGCGATCTGGTAGATTGAAGATACCAGACGCTATTACCAGCAGAATTCTATAGAGAATTATTTTCAGATGATCCATTCCAAGTTTCAGAGTTTCTCGTGAACCCTCACAAGCTCTATAGATCTTCCGAAATTCACTTCCGCATGATCTCCATACCAGAGGTGTTTTTGGGACACAGTTGACAGCGCACGCAAATGTCTAGCGATTATGAAAAGAGCGTAAATTTAGTTTGATCTTCTACTCACTCAAAATCTTCCCTCTAGCTATATATAAATGAACAACTTCTATCGGTGGTCTACAACTTCAACATTTCCATCAATAGCCGCAACTGAAAGTTCTCGCCACCAAATGCCTTTTCCAAGTTACCGACTTCCTTGTCCAACTCACTGTGCAGCTCTCTGATGACTCCAAGCGTATATTCTAAACTCTTAGTCTTCCTCATAATTGTCAAAATTTCTCGCTTGGCCTCATTACTGAGCTTGCCGTCGAATCTTCGCTTAACTAGGAGTGCCCGTAGTTGCATCGCCTCGCCAGCAAACTTTGGCTCCGAATCCAGAGCCTGGATGCAGTGAATGAGTGCGAAGGAGTACTTGCCTTCATCAAGATCCTCAGCAAAGCCCTTCTTCTTGGCGTAGTCGGCCGAAGCAAGGTTCTGGTAGTCGTCACGGATTTGGAAGAACCGGCCAATAAGACAGCTCAGGAGGTCAAGATCAACACCCGATAAATCGTTGCTGACTGGACTCTCTGCTACCATCATGCGGGTCAACATGCGGAACAAACCCCCGGTCTTATCGTCAACCATTCTCAGGTACTTTGCTATAGACGGGCATATTGCGTTATGCGTCCAATATAGATCGTAGCTCTGACCTACGTAGAGCCGGCGCATCTCTTCTGTGAAGATGTGGAAGCATGATTGGCTCCCTAGTTCGGCGGCTAGCTGTGTCGCTTGGATGTATAGGTAAGTCGCGCTGTTGACCGTTTGAGCAGGACCATAGATATCATGCGTGGAGGGTCTTCCACGACGGAGTGGCGAGCCGTCTTCAAGATCATCAAGCCTAAGGCCGTTAGATATTTTCATTGCGGCATAGCGAGTAGTATGCGGATACTTACATGAGGGAGGCGTTATGAAGCATCTTTACAACATCCTTGATCTTTTGAGCTGTTTTTGAAGGGACCTTGAGCCAAGTATTAAGGGAGTCAACTGCTTGATCACGGAAGCCCTTGGACGGAAGAGAATTGAGATACCGCCAGGGTTGCAGAACGACCTTTAAATTGTTTCCTCATTAGCTATCACAATCAAGATAGTGCATGTGCTAGGCCCAAGGGTGATAGACTTACACCGTCGCCCAACTCCGGTAGCTCCTTGTCAAGAGCTAAAGAGACTACACTATCGAGTGTGAGTGAGTCTGTGCTCGGCTGTGAGCTATGAGCGGACTTCTTGACCCCACTGGAAGTGTCTGTGCCGTTGCCGTTGGTATGCTTATGCCCGTTTTCTTGAGCACCAAAGGAGTGGCCGTTCGTCTGAACGGTGTCGTAGTTACCAACACCGTGCTCATCAACACCATTGCCGATACGGATACCAACGCCGTTAATGCCCCAGTACATCGCTTGGTCATCGTCTTTTGCCCCTCCTTCCAACGTGGTGTCATTGACACTGAGGTCGATAGCAGAGTCTTTGCGATTGGTAGCGGCAGGAAGGCCATTGGCTGTGTCCTTCGGTGGCCACAACGCAGGGTACTTCTCAACTCCATGATTAGCTCGCAGGATTTGCAACTCGCTGAACGTGGAACCTTTGTTGTATCTGGGGCATTGGATGCTCCACACTAAGTTCCCCGACAGGGAGTATTGCATTACATCGACGTATCTCCTGACATCGTCGCATAGATCTGTTCGGTCCCTCGTTTCCTTGACAATCTTGACGTACTTGGCATTCTCTAAGCGAACTAAAACCCCTATAGTCAGCTATCATCATTTTCAAATAACATCGTTAGGCCTCCGAAGGCATGGTTTCTGAAACATCTTCTAGCTTGGTTGGAAGGTTTCTTTCTCTTGGGATGGGAATGGGACAGCAAGGAAGCGACTTCGAAAGCTACTTACTCCGCTCTTTGCAAATCTCCTTGGCTTCTTGTTCGGTACAGCCGTGCTCTCCCATAATAACCCAGATAGCATTCACAACGTCAGGAAGGCCAGCTCTCATAGTGTCTTCGTACTCCTTCTCGTAGGAGAAAAGATCATTTCCCAAAGATGCAGCGATCAAGGCCGAAGTAAGGAGCTCTCTCGTTTCAGCAGCCTCTTCGTCTGGGATGGTGATAGCGCAACCGAAAGTGACAAGACCGTGCCAAAACCTTGATAGCATGTTAAAACAGGTACAACTCAGTTGAAACGCCCAAGGTAGGCTTTGGAGGGATAGAAGACTCACATGTATCCTACGTCGAGACATCTGTACGGGATGTATTCTTCTAGTGTGTTGAAGTGAACGTGATGCTGGCGCCCACTAGCATATTCGACGAATGTTGCCCAGCTTTTAATGGCGACCATGGCTCTCTCAGAGTCGATCGCCATCATCTCTTTAAGAATCTGGGCCGCAATTTTGCGCTTGCCAGAAGCGCCATTGTCTTCGATCTTGCCGGTCTGAGCACCTTCTTCGAACGCTTGAAGCATTTCATCATTAGAGGCATCTCGGACATCTTTACTAGCAACCTCTATGACATCTTCACTCTGTTAGTGTCCTCTCACGTATTGGTTGACCTTGGGCTTACCGTCATGAAGAAAAGCAAACTCGTTGGCATAGCTGATGATCTCAAGTCTTTCTGGGATACATTCTGGTACCGACACAGTCATGAAACTGTAGTTCGGATTTAGGCCGCCTTTATAAGGTCTTGCTACTGGTCCGACTAAGCGGCGCCAGTCTTCTTGGGCTCTTAATGTACCGATCTCTTCCAAGTCGCCCGCTACATGCTTTCGGAGATCAATATCATCGCAGAGCCCTTGAGTCTCATATGTTGATGGGTCAACGACCGTTGAATAGGAGTACGTCATCCTACTTATAAAGATGAAAAGATCTTCGAAGGTTTGGACTGAAGGATGCAGTGAGAGGTTGAGTCTCTGGAACTCTAACGAGAAGAATATCGACGTATATAGACGAATGATGCCAAAGTGAGATCTAGGTAGGGTTAAGGATAGACATCTATCTGGGAGTCTCAGGCCATGGGAGCGTCTTTTATGCAGTATGGGAGTATATGATCTTCCCTAAAATAGCCTGTGTAAAGATGTCCTAATTGCGATATTACAGAACAGTCTATCCGCATATGTGACTTGCTAGAAGACCCCAATTCCTGCGGTACGACCGAGACGATGACTGCAGGAGGACTTATCCAATTCCAGAGGTCTTACATTTGCATCACCATAACAGTCGGAGAAAACTACCACCCATGCGGGTCGTTACATCCTTGACCCGGTAGAGACAAGCAAGTAAGAATCGGTATTTGAACCAAGATAGTAAGCGTAGATAAAGGATTTGGATTAGGTGCATATTTTCTGCCTTTTTCCCCGCCACCCTGACGGGCAGACTGGATATGGAGATGTTGGAATGTCCTTTCACCCCTCCCTCCCGATGTAAATTACGCAATCTCATAATCCTGTTACATAACCAATTTATAGAAACGTCTCCTCCTTATGTTAGAGAGTAGAAACGCATTAATTCTACCGCTTTATGAATCATTAATGTCTGCTACATGTTTTTAGACCGTCATCACAACCTTGCCACATCGCACTGTCTCAGCCATTTCTAATCATGGCTTCTCTTCTGTCTTCCGATTCCCTCCAAGCCTTATTTGGAGAATATCTAGCCAAAGACGTGTATAAGGGTGCTATTCTGGCTTTCACTGGTTTCAGCACAATCTATGCTTTAGGCTTGGTAATTTATCGTCTCCTCTTCTCTCCGATAGCAAGATTTCCGGGACCCAAACTTGCCGCGGCGACAAGCTGGTATGAGACTTACTACGATGTTGTTAGAAAGGGAAGGTTTCTTTTTGAAATTGAAAGAATGCATGAGAAGTATGGTATGTCACTAAGGCGGGAATTTCACTCCACCTCTTGCTCAATACTAATGTCTATGGGTCTTCGTAGGGCCCATCGTGAGAATCAACCCTCATGAGCTCTCTATCCGTGATCCTGAGTACTATGACAAGCTCTATGTGGCAGGCTCCGTGCGTCCTACTGACAACTATGTCTCGTTCGCCAATGGTCTCGACCTCGAAGGTTCTCACCTCCTCACCACGGGTCATGACCTCCACCGAAAGCGAAGAAAGCCGTTGGAGCCTTTCTTCTCTCGACTCGGTGTTAGTCGGCTTGAGCCTATGGTAGCAGAGATTTGCGAAAACTTGGTCGTCAAGCGATTTGAGAGCTTCAAGGGAACCGGAAAGATAGTCAGGCTTGACCATGCTTTCCTGGCCTTTGCAGGCGATGTGGTTGGTAGGATATGCATGGATAATCCGCGCAACCTAGTCAACGATCCCGAGTTCGCTCCGGATTATTTCAATCTTTTCCATACTGTTATCGAATCGCTGCCACTGTTCATGGCTTTCCCTTGGTTGATTCGGTAGGCGATATCTTCGCAGGAGTTGTGTTTATTGCTGACTGGTATAGGTTCGTTCAACTTATTCCCGAGAGCCTACTGTTGAAACTGGACCCCAGGAGTCAGGAATTCAACAAGTTCAGGCTGGTGCGAACAACAAGATTCTCCTCTGTGATTGGCTTGTGCTCACAATCGTGTAGATGTCCGAACGCCACATAGATGATGCCAAGCAAGAAAAGGCGGCTTCGGGGTCCAAGGATACATCCATGATGGGTGGCCCCGTTACAATATTCCGGCATCTCGTTAACAGTGACCTTCCGGCATCTGAATTGACAAGGGAGCGTCTCTCAAAGGAATCCCAGGTTCTGCTCGGTGCAGGTACCGTCAGCACGGCCCGAACCCTAGACTTTATTAGTTACTACATCATGGCCAACCCTGCCATTAGGAGGCGTCTTACTGAGGAGCTCAAGCACGATATGGAGGGCTATCCAGAGAACAAACCTACTTGGGCCCAACTGGAGAAGCTACCGTATCTGCAGGCCTTGATTAAGGAGGGACTTCGGTATGTGCTTATCAACCCCTACATGGGAAAGTAACTGTCTAGAGCAGCTAGCTGACTTTTGAAAACAGCCTGAGCTATGGTGTCATGCATCGACTTCCCCGTGTTTCGCCCCAGCAGGCTCTCCAGTTCAAGGAGTGGGTCATTCCACCTGGCGTCCCTGTCAGTATGTCCGCATATCTTCAACACACCAATCCAGAGGTCTATCCGCGGCCATTTGAGTTCATTCCTGAGCGCTGGCTCGAGAACGTTACTCCTGAGATGACGAAGAACTACGTACCCTTCGCGAAAGGCTCTCGAAATTGTTTGGGAATGAAGTAAGTCGACCCCGTATCGTAAAAGTAATTCTAACTGATCAACTCGAACAGTCTTGTCTACTGTGAAGTCAACTTCGTCCTCGCTGCCCTATTCCGCCCCGGAGGCCCAAACTTCGACCTTTACGAGACAGATGAGTCTGATATTGTGCAGGTACATGACCTTGTCATACCCTTGCCAAGACTGGATACCAAGGGTGTCAGGGCCATGTTTTACTAGCGAGTTACCGGGAGTCCTATGTTTAGAAATGCATGAGAATGAGAAGTGAAAGGCCGAAGGTGGTTCATAGCATAGATACATTTCTACGAATGTTAGAGACCATCTAATCGGATTTTTTGTGTCATCGGAAGTGTTGTTTACTGTAGGACTGCTGCAGCTAACGCTGATTTGCCAATAAATCCCCGCCGTAAAAATGGCGGAATGAAACATGGGGGTGCATAGACGGTCATGTTTGTTGGTGGCACGGTAGCAGTAGCAGTGTGGCGTATTCATCCAGAATGCAACGATGAAAGGTTCCAAGACTAATGCAGCACGCGTGAATGCAAACGAAGCAGGAGTGTGGCACAGAGGAAAAGCGTGTAATAAAGCGTACGCGAGCGAAGTATACGTATGAGAGTAGCCGATTGAGCTGGACTATGTCAGCATAGAAGCAGGAGAATGGCACAGCCAGTTAAGCAATAGGATTTCCCAATGCCGAAATCGGGTTTGATATACGACAGAGAAAATGTCAATGGTACGATGTTGCGATGCTGACTTGCATATGCGAATGCGAATGCGAATGCAGTAGGAATGTCACATGCGATATTATAGCCCAAGTTAGGGCATTCAGAGATGGACCATTCGAGATGGTTTGGATCGTAGCAGAGAGAGAGATAGCAGTAAGATGCTCACATCCATAGCGCCGCATTTGAGTATATCGATGGTAAGGTAGGATTTCGTGATGTGGGGGTTGCACCGGCGGCGGGTAAGGGGAGTAAGCACCGATAACTGCTGCTTGATATCAATTGTATTATGGTATCACGCCCAGTTCCAATATCGAATTCATGGTTTCAGTATGACATCACTGTGTAGGTGTACTCGCGATGTGACCAAGCAAATCGCGTAGACTATAGGTATCGTGTAACTTCTGTCTAATAATTTCCCTCCTGCTGTAAGCAGACAAGCTACTGAAACATCTAGGTAATCTTTCAATTACGTGTACAGGATGCGCAAAGGACCCTTGCAGCGAGAAACACCATTTAGATACTGCAGAAGATGTGAGGTACGTAAACACCGTTTGGTGCAGGCGTCTCGAGAATATTGTATGACTAATTCGTTGATCTACGAGAGGCTCCGTAGCGTTGGTCATCCCCGCATGTAAGAGCCCCATGATAATCGATGGCGTGCGATCTGTGCCGCCCGGGCAACAGCTGCCTAACAAGGATCCGGGAAAAGGCAGTTGAAAAGCTGCTAAAGCAGGAAGGTGAACGCGATTGAAGGTCACCATTCAGACCATTGTGGACATTCCGTGATAAGAGACGTGAGACGCCATCCGCCTACAGGGTTGTTCAATAGCTTTGGGTATTAAGTGTGGCGAGGCAACAACTTGGACAGCCTACCAGCGGTTAGTCTGACACGCAGAGGTCTAGAAGCTTAGACGAGCCAGACTTCTACGAAATGTGCATTATTAGACATTATACGATGCAAGCGGTGTGCTCATTCAGACATGGTGAGCATCAAACTAAGCAGCTCGTCATCAGTACCTCTATACTAATTAACGATCCAGGGGCCTGGCCGGCAAATACTCATGCTCTTCATCCTGCATGCAGACCTTATTACCACAAAGGTTAACAGATTGGTATCACACTGAGAATACCCGGTGGTTGCATAGACAGTGATTATGCTTACTGCTGTTTCAGAAATGATTATACGTAGAATTACTCGGTCATGGATACAGGGTCTAACCCTCCAATGAGGGCCTACTTCCTTAAGCAAAGGCATCTTTAAACTACGCGATAGGAGACTTTAGGCCCTTAGATTTGAAATACACAAAAACACTGAAATAAACTTGCTGCAGTTGTTGATAGTTCTTTAACTATCAAATGACAAAAAAACTATCAAATGACATACTCTCGGGTTAGAGAAGGCATAGCCAAATCCCGTCCCACTCCGTTATTGCTATATACTGCTGCTCTTTTCGGTTCGAGGTCTA
The DNA here is from genome assembly GCA_025201785.1 of Xylaria longipes. Taxonomy (NCBI): domain Eukaryota; kingdom Fungi; phylum Ascomycota; class Sordariomycetes; order Xylariales; family Xylariaceae; genus Xylaria; species Xylaria longipes. Next base: position 18,047 of record MU619826.1, read on the forward strand.
AGAACGGTGATAGCTTATCAAGACTAGGCATGCGTAGCCGGTTTCATGTATATTGGCAGGTTCGGCTTGACCCACGAGGTGTAGGCCTTCTGGTCGCGCAGCCAGTCACGAGCCTCCTCGGCAATGCTCATATCAAAGTTGTAGACAAGCTTAGCTAGGACTAGTCGCATCTCAGCGTATGCAAGACTGGCGATTTGACGTTAGCAAAAGAATTCGGTAAATGAGTGCGAAGTACCACTTACTTCTGGCCAATACAGTTCCTTGGCCCGATACCAAACGGCTGCATAGCATCCAACTGGTCTGTCTTATATCTTTCGTCGTTCAGGAAGCGTTCTGGAGCAAACTTGAACGGGTCGGTCCAGAAGCGTTCATCATGATTAATAGCCCACTGGAAGACTGACACGATAGTCTGTCGGTTGAGATATGTATATCAGTAAATGGACAAGCACCTGGAAAGAACAGCTATCTTTTACAACATTATGTGATTTGCGGCTGAGAAAAAGTAACTTACACCTTGAGGTACTGGATTGCCATCGACTACACCACCGCCACTGGGTGCCACCCTGGGTAATCCGATGACAACAGGAGGGTACTCGCGAAGTGCCTCGTTTAGTACAGCAAGCATGTACGATAGTTGGTTGACACTCCTATAAGGTGTAAGGTTTTGTTCTAGTCAGCAAGCTACTCGAACTGCCTTGTCTCTTTCTTCGGTTGTGAGTTGTGAAGTCTTGAACTTACTGTAAAAGGGTTAGCGCAGGGCCTTTCAGCTAGATAGTAGGGTAAAGCGAATGTTAATTCGAAGAGGACAAGATATCCTAATACTTACCGTGAGAGTGATTTCTTCGTCACTTTGGAAAGTTGTGCGTACTTCATTTTCCAACTTTTGCAAGACCTCGAGGTTTGTTGTCAGTAGGTATAACGTACCACATAGCAGAGTAGATGTCGTCTCAGATCCGGCGATAATGATGAGCGAGGCGTTCATATTCAGACGCCCCATATCAAGATTGAGTTCTTCCTTTTTTCTGATAAGCCCTTCGAGAAAGTCGGGACGTGAAGCATCTAGTTTCAATCTTTGAGCGACTTTCTCTTGTATAATGGCACGGTGTTGACTCCCAGCGGCGCTGCGCCGTTTGGCTATCCATTGAATGAAGTCTCGTAATCCAATGCTCGATAATGCCTGCATAAAAGCACTCTGACGCATATTGTCCGTAATGATGCGCACCCAAGGGTGATAATCGCTCTGTTCCAAACAGCCAAAACCTCCGGCAGCACCAAATCCGAGGTCTCCAATAATATCGAAAGCGGTCCAGTTCAACCATAAAAGCATATTAAGGGGCGCATTAGGAGCTTTGTCAAGATTTTCGCGAATACGTTGTACGAGTAAATTCACGTATGAACCAATGATCGGTTCTTGCTCCTTCATTGATCTGTCGCTGAAGCCGTGGGAAAGTTGACGTCGCAACAGCGCGTGTTCATCACGATCGGCGTTGATAATCGCAAGTGGTAGGTATGTAAAGACCCTATAGAATAGTTCCGATTTAGGGAATTCCGGGTCCCCGGTCTTCTTATGGCCGTAGATATCACGCCAAGCCTGGGGGCTGCTAAAAGCTAGCTCATTCGGCGTGATGCGGACAACCGGGCCATACTGTTTGTGAAGGTTGGCTACATGGAAGCCCAGCTTGCCGCTCATCAACTCATAGGCACGCGGGAGGTAGGAGACGTGGTGAGAGAAAGGGCCAGGATACTTGCTCAACGGGTGAAAGAACCGGTTGTATATGGCGTAGCTGGCAACATACACCGCACCCTTTCAATACGCAGTGGAATCAATTAGCTACTCTATGTCTCATGATACTGGATGGAGAGGGTGGAAACACACGATCAAGAGGCCGATTGCCGCCAAGTTAATAGGACTGCCCAAATGAAGCGGCGCCATATTGTTGCTTGAAACAAGTACTTTTATCTGTCAAAAGGAAGTTGGGTTTTGGAAAATAGATGATGCCAGCGACCTTGGGATAAACAATGAAGAGGTCTTCAACCTTATGTGCCGTAAGCTTGGCGCAGTGGGCATATTGCAGGGCTTATAAGTTCACCTCAATAAACGGCGTGGGAAAAAGCGGAATCATACTCGATCGTTAATTGGAGGCGAAAGAAATCCTCCTCTCCGAGCGACCTATACCATGATGGTATGACCAAATGGTCGAGTTTCCGCTTGCGCGTACACTCAAATACCCCAATCATCCAGCGATCCGGGGTAGCCATTGAGCGAGGGCGTCGCCTATAATTGACAATTACTTTTCCTTGCATAATATGCATGTACACCCCCGCACACTGATTCGGGCACGGTGGAGCAGATGTCATACTGGTTACTATGTGACTCCTGGAGGAGTGATCATTTCAAAAAGCGGCTGCGCTGGCTTGCTTACTGAGTATACGTAGGCAACCCATTACAGTACATACGGTGCTATCTCTATGCATGTCAGACATACCTTGTAGTTCTTTTGTGCCAAGGCTCATTGCCGATGCGCGAAGCGGCTGCTGCGCATCGATCGTATATTCCAACTCTTCTTCATATCACATCCAATCTACTTCGTATGACTAAAAGATAAGGAGATAGAAAATCCCGAGGTTGTTGTCCCAATGACGAGACTAAACTACCAGATTGCGACATTATCTCATTTAGTAGTCGGTGGCTATCAGGTAATTAATTACTCCTCTTTCTGCAAGGCGAACCTGTCTACACCCTGGCAACGTATGTGGAATGTGTATGTTGTTCATTTTTAGACCAGATACAAGTCTTAACTGAGCTCCCACAACCCTCTTACTCGCCTCAATGTGGGATACTGCTATCTCTGTATTGATTGGAGCTGAAAATAGATACTAGTACCTGCCTATTCTGGTGGTTCTACGTATAAACTGTTAGAAGTATCCCGGGCCAGGTATTATACTATAGAATCTATACGCACCATAAGGGACATGGGGAATCAGGTTAATCATAATCACATCACGAGATTTTTCTATTAGTAGCATACTTTCGTTTAATTTGTGGATTTACACAGCCATTTGCACGCATCGAGGTATTACAGATGACTTCTAGGATAGCAATAATCAACGAAGGGGTTGTCCTTGATGTACTAGAGGTACTAAAATATCGAGGACCTTGAGGGCTAGAGATACTTGAATCGCTCCTTTGCTATATACCTATATATGCTCATTGTCTAGGAATAAACACTAGCCTTTAAAAATTCCAAACTTGGGAGACCATCTCTACTTAGATCCGAGCAGAGGCAGACTTTTCGACATATGAGGCTTTAAGCATGTCTTCAACTGCTGTCTAACCTGAACGGTAACTTTACCTAGCGTATGTCTAAAGCCAATAGTTGAAAGCCGGCCAACAAGAGCTGATAATTTGTGAGCCATTAGAACGCTCACTAAAATCTTATTATCTTTGCCTCAAATAAAATTTAGGTACGGCATGGCTGTCACACGGGCCCAAGGGACTGGGACCGGGCCTGACCTACGTCAGGGCCTAGGTCAGCCCCCAGGTCTGGCGAGCTGCATATTCGCGATTCTGTAAATAATCATATGATCGGGTGGCAGAGCCTATGGATTGCGAAAAGCTTCCCGATTGCCTCCCGTCTCTTGCCGTATGTTCTGATCTATCTGAGACAGCAATACGAGAGCGCGGGGGCAAGAGGAAGCGAGGGCAAAAGGAAGCCAGGAGGCCCAGGTGAAGCTATTCACATACATAGCCTGGAGTTCGCCCGGCTGGTGTCACGGGACGCTACGGAATACCTATCCCCCGGAGACCGGGGGTATCGGGCACGGGCCTGCGGCCCGCACATATATACTAGCCGAGCAGTCTCTGCTACATACCTAGGTATGAGTTTTCCTCCTTGTGCAATAACAATAAGTTAATACTTGATCAACTAGCGGGTAGGACTGTAACACTGTAGGTATCATAAATGTTAAAATAGGTTCATTATATTATAAGTAGATTATCTTTTCGTTTTTTTAAGAGTGGAAAGTATATTGTTTTTTATACCATCTCTCCTCGTTTATAGCTATAAGCTATCTTTCTTAATCACCATCTCCGGAGTAATCATGTCCTTGCTAATCGATGAATATCGTGTTAAGGTGCCCCCTTTAGTTAGTTTACCCCCTTTAGCAATATGTCTCATCAATCTATTAATTATCTTTTAAAGTCGTAGACATTGTTATAAAAAGTAGCTATGAAGCGCTATATACTACCTAGTCCGAGGCGTATAAACGGCTTGGATATTATAGCTCGGGTTTAACAAAGTAGTGTACAAGCAACCTACTAGAGTAAAATGAACCGGTGCTTTTAGCAGAAATCTTCTTAGTACAGTTCAAGTGATTTATATTTACCTAATTTCTAGAAATCTACGTGGTAGAAAGCTTTTCCCCTAAATACTCGTATAGTCCCGGGAATAACCTTGAGCCGCCCTCTAGAGCGCCTGCAAGGTATTCAGGGAATTGGATTAACAGAAGCTTTCTTCTAACTATACTAAGCAAGTCACAATTCTGAGCTTCCTAGCGATACTAAAGGGCTCCCCACTTAGTGCGGCGCTCCGTCACACCAGTCTGCTGGCTTGTCGAGCCTACCTTAAACCAAACTGGCGCGATTCGACAGTTAATTCGAGCCAGAATCTTAACTAAGGGTCAATATGTTTGGCTAGAAGTTTATCGTTACCCCTTATAACCCATTGAAGTACTAACAGATGAATCCATAACGCCCTCTTAAGTCCGAGTACATATACGAGATCTGAACCGTAGAAACCGTCCGAAGGTCCCTATGCATTTGTGGTGCATCGATCGCAAAAAGCAATGCGGGTGATTATTAATCATTTATAACAATGCCTATTTAAAAGCCCCTCGTAAATAAAATTAGATCCTCTACTCCACTATCCTTACAACACCGATCGGAATCTTAGCTTCAAGAAATATCTCAGCCCGGAAATTAGTCAGATCATCTGATTAGATTGATAAGATAATCTCATGTGTGGGCTCCTTAAGTGGAACTCGTACCTAAAATTAGACTTGAGCCCGACCAACATATTAGCATAAGGAAGAAAAGCTGAAGATCCCACAGCCCATCCTTCTATGAACCTAGATTTCGGGTGCTCACGGGCTCATCGGCCATAAAACTGTGGCACTGGCATCGTTCAATGCTAGATATCCCTAAAGCCTCGGGATGATTGGTTGGTCATGCTGGGTCTTGGCATGGGATTTTTTTTCGCGCCGGCAACGTGTATAAATGCGACCCATGAAGTGAAATAAGTACGCTGACGTGACACAACCTTGACATTAGCGTACACCGTATAATTACTGCTTCGATTACCTAGCTGGCATGGACGGCACATCCCTTCCAACCATTCCCGCTCTCACCCTGCATGACGGCATCACCAAAGAACAAATTGATGTAGAAAGTGTCTGCACTGAGTGGCTCAAGATTTTAGAAAGATCTTTCACCTCTAGGTGCTTCGATAATCTGTCTCCGTTATTCATAGACAACTGTTGGTGGAGGGATATCGTCGGCCTTTCGTGGAACTTTACCTCAAAACATGGATACGATGCTATCACCGCTTTTCTCACGGATGCGCCAAACCCGATCACCGAGTTGCAGCTTATCAAGGACGGCGGCTTGAAACCAGTGCTACTTGACATTGGTGGGATGATTTGGATCCATGGGGCATTCACTTTTAGGCATACGCACGGCGAAGGAAAGGGAATCATTCGACTGATACATGCTGGCGGGTCTGAATGGAAGGCATGGTTGGTTTCCACCCAACTGGACAACGTACACGCCCAGAATCCTCCCACAGTCACAGATTCTACCTATGTTCATGGCACAGCTAGAGACATGAATGTTCAAGGGTTGCAGGTCTTGATAGTAGTCGCCGGTAAGTTATCACCGCACATCACGTTTCAGCACCAAAATTGATTGGAGTCACAAGGACAAGCAGGGCTCGCTCTAGGTACACGCTTGAAATCCATGGGCATCCATGCGCTCATTCTAGACAAAAATGATCGCGTGGGAGGTGCGTGGATAAACAGGTATCAGTCCGTTACACTTAACACGCCTAAATATACGGATCATTTTCCTTTCATGAAGCTACCGGAAGGCGGTCCGCAATATTTCAATGGAGAGCAGATGGTAAACTTTATGGAGTTATATGGGCAGGAGATGGGTCTTGAGATCGAGCTTGGCATAGAAGTGACAAAAGCCGAATATGATCCAAGAAGCCAAAGACATTGCGTCGAAGCAAAACGCAAGGGAAGTGAAAGCAGATCTTTTCAACTAAACATCTTGTGTTGGCTACGGGTGTCTTCAGCGAAGAACCAATCATTCCAAACATCGCCTCTCCAGACGTATTCAATGGGCTCGTGTACCACTCAGGAGCGCACAAGTCGGCTAATCGAGTTCCGGACCTCAGCAACAAAAGGGTTGTTGTCGTTGGCTGTGGGTCAACGGGCCATGACATAGCCGCGGATTTCGTCTCTGCTGGAGCGAAAGAAGTCACCATTTTTCAGCGAAACTCTATCTTCTCCGTGTCGGACAAGGCTATAGAAACTATCTTGCTCCCTATATGGAATATGGAGGGCGTCAGTACAGAGGAGGCCGATGTCCTGGGGAACTCGCTACCGTTGAAACTTATTCGAACTGTCAGCATCGACTTAACAAGGCTGATGTGCGCCTATGACAAGGCAACGCTAGAGGGTTTAAGGAAAGCTGGGATGGCGCTCAGGACAGGGGAGGATGGGTACGGACTGGCAGACTACCAACTCATTCACGGAGGGCGTTTCTACATCGACCGAGGGGCTAGTCAAATGATCGTAGATGGGCGTATCAAGATTAGCAGGTGTGATGGAGGTAATATCAACGCGTTTCATGCAAAAGGCCTAATACTTGCCGATGGGACGCAAATAGACGCCGATGTTGTCGTCTATGCAACTGGATATCGTGGGGTAGAGGTGACAGTAGAACGATTGATGGGACCGGATTTTGCAAAGAAGGTCGGCGCTATTATTGGGTCTCGAGATGCAGAGAACGAACGAGTTGGATGGTGGCGACCAACAGGAGCACCATGTTTTTGGTACATGACAGGCAGTTTCCTGTGGTGCCGTCAATTCTCACTGCCGCTTGCGTTGCAGATCGCTGCAATTGAGAATGGCCTGGATAAGTGATGCTATAGGTAATAACTACAAAGACATTCGTGAAAATTTCCACAACGAGGTATCGAAAATGAAAAGAAGATACTCCTTTAACATGAAGAAAAGGTGGGGGGGACGGCTTCTATAAACCCATTTGTTCTAGGGGTAAAGGATGAACTTAGACAATCAGAGAATCGTTAAGAATGTTAATAAAAGCTAAATAGGAAAGAGCAAGAAGAAGAAGAAGAAGAAGAAGAAGAAGAAGAGAGAGAGAGAGAAACTTTTTCTATATTTTTAAAAGATGATTGGCATATCTATATTATGCTTCGTTGTATAAGGAACATAGTAATAGCCGGAGTGGCAAACGGCGGGTTTATAAGAGCCGGCAGAAAAGGGTTGCTAACAAAGAGAACAATGCCGTAGTACTCGAATCTATGATTGTAGCCTAGAAGAAGTTTTCTCTTCCAGATTCTACCAATTGCTCTCCTAGCCTCGGGATCCCGCATCTGCGTATCCTAGATAGAAGCCATGATGTCAAACAAATCACGCCTAATGGGATATCTGCTACAACTTTCTGAATCAACCTATACCGAAGTCAGATCGGCTATCATAATTCCGGTGATAAACGAGGCAGGGAAACTAGTCCCAGACCAGCGACAAGTAGAAACAGGTATTACATGCTCAAACGCACAGAGCAATCGATCAGAATCAATTCCCGTACAGGGAAAAAGATATAACTGAGACGCTTCCTACAGCGATTTACCGCTTGTCCCAAAGTTGAATTAAATATAATTATCTGAAACTAAGCTTGGTACATACCTACCTAAGTACTTAAGTATGCAATGGTACGTAAGGCTCCGCAACGGGAACAGCAGGTAGACGCGCCGCATTCCTGCTTCTATCACCCAACAACGACAGGTTTCGGGTGCTTACACTTTTGTTTTCCAAGCAACATCAACCCAAATGGACACGCAACAGTCTGTAGTCAGTTTACATACTTATATTAGTCTGCTACCAATCTCGAATTTCTTTTATGTCTTTTCGATCTTCTAGCGGGAACCCTCCCCAGAGGCTCATATCGCAGTCGCTGTTTCTATACACAACGTAGTAATTTCGATATCTCCTCATCCAATAAGATTAGGACGCTCATGTCTCCAACTCGATGCAGATATTAAAGCTGAGCGGTATGCAAACGGAAACCAACCGCTTTCCCCAACCTAGAAACTAGACCAAATACGCAATGATGAATCCGAGTACGCCGACGAGCACAAAATCTGCTTAACAGGTTAGTATATAGTCCCAAAAAAATGGACGCTGGTGCACTCGTACATATCCATAGCCAGGCCAAGTTGCATTGGGTTCGCCACGCGACACTGCAATTATCTCTGGCGGCATCTAACCCCACACGGTCCAGACTAAGCATCGCGTCGGCTCGCGGAGCAGGGTGAAGTTCGCCAATCTCTGATACATCCGGCTTAGCCTTTGAGGGTTCTTGTGCGGCCGGTGTGTCGCCTTTATTGGTACTGTCTGGGAGCAAATCCAGAGTCTCTTCTCAATTAGAGGTTTCCAGTACAACACCACATGACGCAACGTAAGTTCACCGGCCCCCTTGCCCTGTAAACCGAGCACTACGCATTGTTCAATACCAAACTGTCTTGATTGGGTGGAGCTGATATACCCTGAGTTATCAGGTGCACTTGAAACCCCTATACATTTCTCGTGTCATGAGGCTCTCCCCAGAACCCACACCACCAGGATTAGGGTCGTGATCCTAAAACCACACAACAAAGGAAGCCTCATATCCGTCTTCTTGTATATAGCTAGTAGGGTAGCCTCCGTAGCCGCGCAGAAGGACTTAGATCCTCGCGCAACAATATATGTCTACACCTAGCCCATATTAGCGTTCCTGAAGGAGTCCTGACATCTCGCCTGTTTCTGACAATCGGAAACGTGCATGAGCATTGGCCCCGTGCCTAAGACATAGTTGGAAAGCTTTGCTTTCCCGAGCACGTATTAGCAACAATAATTAAGTGTAAAAGAAGGCAAAGCTTAAGAAGTTCTAACGGTAACCCTTTAAAACTTTATAAAAGTAGTTAGGCTTCTTATTAGCCTATACGGATTTTGCAACCAGCTGATTAGTTAGAGTTTATTTAAGGCATTAATTATTTAAGTAAGGTGTAGTTTATTTATTATAGTCCTTGTATTACTCTTTAACAGGTTTTATTAACGTATAACTTAACTAGATATAGCTGTATTAAATTACGCTTAAATAAATAAAAATTAAACCTATTTTATGTTTAATTTTTATAATTATTTAAAGCAGGGTTATAAGTAATATATTTTAATTAATATGTTAATTTTAAAAGGTTTTTTTAAATAAGTTTAATTTTTTAATATAAAATAATTAAGTTTTTTTTTTTATATTTAAAGTGTTATTATAATAACTATATTATAGTTTTATTGTTATATTTATAAGCGTACTTTTTTAAATTTTTAAGCTATAGTTTATAGTTTATAATATTATAGTTTACGGTTTATAAGTTTTAGTTTATAGTTTTACTATTATTTTATAATATAATTTATGCTTTTATTATTGTTAACTTTATTATCTTGTTAAAAATTACAGCTTATTTATTAATATATAGTTTAACCACTTGTTTAAATAAAATTTAAAGCATTAATTATAATATATTTACATTAAAATCAACTATATAGCTTATGTATTATAATAGTAAATATAATTATTAAAGGCCATTATTTTTAAATCTAAATATAAAGTTTAATTAAAAGCGTTAATGTTATATATAGTTAAAATAATATTTAATTAATTAATAAATAACTTAACTAGTTAAAACAAAATAATAATTTAAAATTACTTGTTTAATTAAAGCAAAAAATTTTATTAATTATAATTAATTTTTTATATTTTTTTTTATTTTTTACAAGGTATATTTAACAAAAAATATATACCTACTTAGGTAGGTACTAGAGGCCCCTTCGACCCAGGGGCAAGGAAGCCTGAGTTTTTAGAGGCTTTAGCTATAAAGCCGCCTAAGCCGCCCTGGGCTATATAAGCCACAGCCCACGCAGCCCACGCAGCCCATGCACCCACGCAGCCCGCGCAGCCCCTTGCAGCCTCTGGCAGCTTTTGCCAGCCCTTGCCAGCCCTTTGCCAGCCCTTGCCAGCCCTTTGCAGCCCTTACAGGCCCACCCACCCCCTAGGCCACCCATCCCCCTAGGCCACCTTGGCCGCCCAGGCCACCTAGGCCACCTAGGCCACCTAGGCTACGCAGGCAAGCTACCCCCCTAGGCCACTTAAGCCACGCAAGCAAGCCACCCACGCCGCCCACGCAGCCCACGCAGCCCTTGCTAGCCCTTGTAGGCCCTCGCCAGCCCTTTGCAGCCGCGAAGGCCACCTAGGCTACGCAGGCAAGCCACACAGCACGCAGGCAAGCCACCCCCCTAGGCCACGTAGCCCACGCAGCCCTTGCCAGCCCTTGCCAGCCCTGCCAGCCCCTTGCCAGCCCTTCATAGCCCCTGCCAGTCCCCCCTAAGCCGCGCAGGCTACGCAGGCAAGCCACCCCCTAGGCTACGCAGGCTACGCAGGCAAGCCACCCCCCTAGGCCACGCAGGCCACCTAGGCCGCAAGGCCACCTAGGCTACCTAGGCCACTTAAGCAAGCCACCTACTTAAGCTACATAGGCTACGTAGGCTGCGGAGGCGTGGCTTGTGTGGCTTGCATGCGTAGCTTGTGTGGCTTACCTGCGTAGCCTAGGGGGGTACTGTACCAAGACCCGCTAGGTTTAATAAACTATTAATTAATAGTTAATGAATTTTTAATAATATATTAATAGTTTATATATATAAACGTTTAAAATATTTAATATAAATATAATTAAATAGTTTAATTAATTTAAACATTTATATTAATTAAGCGTTTAAAAATTTTTAAACGTTTAAAACTATTATAGCCCTTATAGCCCACAGCTTATACAGCTTATACAGCTTATACAGCTTATACAGCCCACGCAGCCCTTTATAACAGCTGTACGCATGTAACTACAAGCAAGTTGTCATTACGCGCGCGTAAAAGTTATAATAGCTTTATTGCTTTTATTTTAATTTAAATAACGCAGCAGCTTTTATTATTTTATAAAATAATTAATTAAATAGCTAACTAGATTAATTAATCTAGTTTAACAGTTTAATTTTACTCCGCGCTATAATTTTTAATTATAGTAAAATAACTATATAATAAAATAATTATATAATAAAACAACATAATAAAACAACTATATAATAAAACAACTATGTAATAAAATAACGTAATAAAACAACTATATAATAAAACAACTATAATAAAACAACTATAACGTATTTTTTTTAGCAAAGTATAACAAGCTTAAACGTTTTAACAGTTATAAACGTTTAAAATTTTAAACGTTTACTTAATAATAACGTTAAAAAAACTTTAAATGTTTAAATTTTTTAAACTATTTATTTTTATTAATAAGATTTTAAGTATTTACTCTAGGTTAAACGTTAACGATTATAAACTATTAATTTACTATTAATTTATTATTTACTGCACCCAGCGGGGCTTGGTACGGTACCTAGGTGGCTTGCCTGCGTAGCCTGTGTGGCCTAGGGGGGTGGCTTGCCTGCGTGGCCTAGGTGGCCTGCGCGGCTTAAGTGGCCTGCGCGGCTTAAATAGCCTGCGCGGCTTAAGTGGCTTAAGCCGCGTGCATGCGATAAAAGCCGCTTTGTGCGGCTTAAGCCGATTTGCGCGGCTTAAGCCGATTAGAGCCGCGTGCATACGACAGAAGCCGATAATTGCAGGGGTCTTCCTAAATAAGAAGGCAAAATTTCTTATTTAGGCCACAAAGAATTCTTAGCTAAAATTCTAGACCAAGGAAACCTTCGTTTTACTTAGTTATACCTCTTTCGCTAAAAACTTAAGCATTACTTTTATAAGTAAAAATCTTTTATTAATAGCTTATGTTATACCTAGCTATACTTAGCCTATACTTAGCTACACCTAGCTTACACGAACCCTTACACGTGTTATTTATTATTAAAGCTATTTAAAACTTACATAAGTACTTATATTTAGCACTAGCTTAAAAACAAGGTTTATAAACAATAATACTAAAAAAAAAAAGCTGTTAACTTTTAAATTTATTTATTTAGTTTGCTTAACTAATTAATTAGTTAAATTAAGTAAGCTAAACGTTTTATTTAGTTAAATAAGCTGATTTTAAGTGTTAATCAAGTTAAATCAAGTTAAAGCGATTTGTTTGATTTGACTTAACTGTGTGCGGCGCTGAGGGGGATTGCTTTCCTTCCGATCAACATTATATGCAGAACCCGAATGAACTATTCACTAAGCCCAACTGTGAGCTACAAGTTGATCTTAGCAATATGCTGGTACTCGAAGGTCATATACAATGCGCAGCTTACGAGATGCCAATTAGGCCAGCTGAGGATGCACATTATTTTACACCAGATCTTGCTAAGCTTTCCGAGGGCGTAGCCCCTAGTACTCGGGGGTCCAGGGGGGAACCCCCTGGGAATATTTATATATACGTAGTATTTAAATCGAAGTGCTTTGGCACTTTGATTTACAACGTATTAAAATGGAGCTTCGCTGGCAAAGCTTTTCATTTTAGCGACAGGGTGGCGCTACAGAGCACTTATTCTATCACCTCCGCCACTATATCGGGCCAACCGTAGTTGCCTTTAGCACCTGCTCTCCAATGACGGAGACTAGTTGGAAGGGAATCCCATTCCACAAACGGAATTATTTCCAGCAGGACAGCATGCCATAAGGGTCGTCCCTCTAGCGTTGGGCCCGTCCCGCAGGGGAACACCATACGTCCGTCGACGCCGTGACTAAACACAGTCTCCATAACCATCAGCGAAAACCTCGAAGACTGATCAGGGTGGAAGACATTTGTGGCGCTTCGCATAACTCGATATCGCCTGGTGTCATCGGTGAGGACCTTGGTCTTCTGAAAGAGCCAGCCAATAAACTCGTGTAGACCAAAGAAAGCGCATCTGTCGACAAGACTCCAATGTTGATCTCGGACGTGTTCAGTCTCCGTAAGAAGCCGTTCACCGCTTCTGAGCGATAATGCCCATATTCCGTCGAGAGCTTGGTCGATGGAAAGCAGAATGCGAAAGAGATCCTCCCACCCATCCACAAGCTTCATTTGCCTTAGCCTACAAATGAATGCGATGGAGCGCTCGCGCGACGTTATTTGTTCGTAGATTTCCAGATCTGCATCCAAGTCGCCACGTTCGGCATTCTCAACGATTTGGTCTGACGGCGAAGCCGATTCGCCACGAAGAAACGAGAGAAGTGATAAACCTTGAGCGTATTTCGCCTCTTTCCATTTAACATCGACCAGGTATGCCCAAGACAGTACCACCGTAGCTCGGTGGTCGTCATGTTGGTTGGAACCTGAGTCGCGCCCTGCTAACTCTTGACATATAATATATATACGTTTTAAGCGTCGTTAAAATGGCTTGGTTACATACTTCTTAAGATGGCCTAATTAAAGCCTTTTTCCTTTGTCTTCAATAAAAAGTACGGAATTAAATGCAATAGAGAAAAAAATCCTTACGGTATATAGGCTGGAGTGTGGATCCTTCAGTAGGTACCTAATGCAACATCCCCTAAAACGCATCAGTCGTGTCAATTATCTTATTGAAGATGTCAGCATAGCTGCTTACATACGTGCTTACACCTGACATAAATAGCAGGTAGTTTAGACTTTACTACATAGTAGAGAATCGCAACAATGTTTGTGCGGGCTTTTGCTCTATCAAATAGAATACGTGTAATCGGTAAATATGATCTCCACGAAGGGCTATATGTTAACTGGTTAAGGCCTAAAACCATTCTGTAGTTGGGCTTATCTGTTCTCGATTGATTAAAACACAGCATCATCAATCCTATAGTTGTCTCTGTGCCAGCAAAGAGGCATGGGAAGTCCGAGAGACACTAGGATGAATGATTTATTGATGCGAAGACGGCGAACCGCCGTACCAGAAGATGGCCGACGTCTACTGGTGTTCTTGAAATTGCTAGTAGCACTCGTGTTGTAATGGGAGATAGTGAACCTTGATATTGTAAGTTAAGAAGTTATTTTTTAAAGCGTCATACCGGAATGGTCAGACACCGCCCTGAGGAAGAGGGGGGGTGGAAAATGCAGTATTAGGAGTCCCTGCGATCACCAGCTATTAGATCGACGAAGACATGAACGTGACAGCCGATTATACTAAAGTAAGATGTTCCAGCTCGTCTTCGTTCTCCGGCCAAAGCTGTCCTCCCATGACCCCATGAACATAGGCAAGAGCAACGAATCTAAGCTCGTCGCCACGCGGTCTCAAGACACAGGGGACACCTAACCCCGCTAATAAATAAACGTGGTCGCCTTCGCGACAAGTACGGAACGCAGAGCTGAAATATCCGCTGTCGAGCGTGAAGAAGGCGTAGTTGGCCTTGTAATTCACATAACCCTGAACCGTCTGCACGACCCTCGCGATCTCGAGAGCTTCAGCAGCGTTGTCTTGAAGGCCCCTACTCCCTGCAGTCGTATCATTGCCGAGTAACGCCTTGAACCATACCAAAAGGTGCTCGCGATCCAGCGCTTTACCATTCGGGAAGAATCCTTTATGGCTTGTAATCGTATAGAGGCCAGCCAGTACGGGATCCTCTCCCGTCGGATAGCTCTCAGTGGACAAAATCATTTGGCACCACTCCTTACAAGTTGAGACGAAGTTATCAAAACGAGAGACATCGTTCACTAGCTGAGTCCCGACATACTCACCAGCACTAGTAGCATTGATGCGTCCTACACGTTTCCCCCTTACCGTCAGCTTTCCCGGAGTCTGCGAGGCGCTATCAGCAGTATAGGCTAGAGCCCCTCGACACGCTGATATTGTCGATGGAAAGTCATTGAAGCACACTATAACTGTGCCCGTAACATCACTGCAGGTAAGCTGCCCAGCTCCCACTCCAGACAGCCAGTTGGGGACCCAGGAGGGTAGGCCGCTTGATTCGCTCGGAGGGAGGGTTATGCGTAGAATGTCCAGCTTCCTCTTATGTTGCGCATGGGCTCTAGCCGTTTCCCCAAGCAGCTGAGTAAGGGGTTTGCCGTAGTCCGGGTCCGGCAGATGTAAACCGCGGGCACGGAATATAGCATATAAACCATAGATTTTATCGTGTGGAATTGAGCATTGCAACTTACATATGGCCTTTAGTAGCTGTATATCGTGCATGCTCCTGTAATCGTCATCCGAATCGGTGGGATCTAGCATGTCTCTCCTTATAATTCCCCTCAGATATACAAGTAGCGCGTTCGCGTTGGAATGGTGGCTGGCGCCTGCATCCCTCATCCCGACAAAGAAGTAGTTCCATTCGATAGTCGACGAGCCGCACGTGACGGTACAGCGCCCGGGCGAGATGATCTCCTGCATCGTCCAGATTCTCGAAAACCACTCGTTTCCCAAGAGTTGAAGAAGGTTCGCAAAGGCCGGGCCTTTTCTCCTAGATATACCCGGCCCTCCCGGCCATGTCATCTCGATCACGTAGGGTTTAATACGCTTCTCCACCTGACGGACCATCCGCGGCGCGTTCATGAAATCTAGGTACCGGAAGAATCCCAAAACTTTCAGATATCTGAATATCCGCGGCGTGGAGTCTTCATTTCCGGGACCTAACCAGACAATGACACCTTTAGCCGAGCGATACACCTCGCCCATCATAGCGACATGCCGGTTACGCTCCGCCGTCGCAACGGCATCAGTGCTCTGGTCGATGCAGATGGCGTCGATCCATAGTGTGCGCTTTCGCAACGGCCGGCGCAACTGGACGAGTGCCGCGAGACAATTAGGGGTAACAAGCAGATTCCGGTTGTTGCAGTTGATGGGGACGCTACCATGACGTGCTCCCCACACGTAGGAGAGCGCCTCGTAGCTAGCGCCAGGGGTACCCAGCTCGATCTGCCGGATGTTGCACCGGATCGGAGCTTGCCGGTTCGGGGAAGGGAGCAGGTCGAGAACGCGGATCGATGATGTCGAGGTCAGAGGCTCATGTTTGTAGCTTTCATGAGCCATTTCTGTCCGAAGCCGCGGGAATCTAGCATGCATGGTAAGAACCACACCCATCGCCACCCAGTGCGCAACTGACTAGTCCAGTAAACTATCACTATCGTCGTTGTGGAATGTACCTAGGTTTGTGTCGTATGGTATCGTAAATGCGTCTCGAGAACCATGTTCGGGAGCAAGACGATCATCACCCCTGCTACAAAAACCAATAAAGAAGGTCAGATGAGTACAGTATCAGGGCGGCCACGATGGCGACTTTCAACGTTACATTCGTCGATAACTATTTCCTCATAGTACCCTTAACTAAAGGCAAGGCTAGATGATTGGTGACGGAGGATCGAACATAAACTGGCTGGCGACGGAATATATTCCGCTCACGTGACATCAGTCCGCAGCGAGATTGACGATCTACAAAAAGACCTTCCACATTCGACACAGTGAAGACTATCTAGTTCACGTTAGATAGTGCAACTTATGAAGTCTATCAGGACAATACAGTAATGTGACCCTCCAGACTAGACAGCTGAAGCATGCAAACCGCAGTATACACAATCGGGTATAAGTAGGTACACTATGAGGGCGATGGTAGGATGCGGCTCGATCCCGAGGCCAGCGAGTCGTGTGTCGGAGGGGAAGCGTTAAGATAAATAACGCCTCCCCGTCGAGCATTATCTCGACCCAGGGGACTTCAGGCCAAATGTCCACCTTCATCATCATTCCCCCAGCATCATGACTTTCCTGCGCTTGATCGCAGCCACGGCGGGCCTCTGCGGCTCCGCGCTGGCTATAACAGCGGCCAACGCCGCAGCACACGTAATCTTTTCGTACCCGGGGACAGCGCACCTAACTCGCCTCACGACACTCGAAGGGCAGTGTCAGATCGGGGGCGTCATAATCTTCAAAGACAACGTCGACTCCGCGTTGCCGGGGTACCTCGCCGGACTGCAGAGCGCGTACGCATCAGCCGAGTGCGCGGTGAAGGGGCCGCTGCTGATCCTCACGGACCAGGAGAGCGGGCAGGTAAAGCGACTACCTGCAGGTCCGACGCTATCGGAGAAGATGACCGGGCAGCAGTCGAACCGCGCGGCGGCGGGCAACACGACGGGCGTGCAGGCAGCGGCGGCGCTGAAGGCGTACAACGACAACGGTAACCTGGCGCCGGTCCTCGACGTGTACCACGAGGCAGGGGACTTCGAGGACCAGAACGAGCGGTCGTACAGCAACGACTCGGCCGTCGTGGCGACGGCGAAGCACTTCCCCGACCTAAGGGTCGCGTCGGCGACGGAGAACACGGACGCGCGGCCCGTAACGATCAACCGCAGCCTGGCAGACCTGCGGTCCATCAACGAGACTCCGTACACGGCGGCCATCCCAGCGGGCGTGAAGATGATCATGCCCTCATGGGCACTGTACCCAGCGCTGGACGCTGAGTATCCCAGTGGGATTAGCAGTAAGTGGATCTAGGGGGAGCTGCGCGGGTGGCTAGGGTATAGGGGTGTGGTGGTTACGGACGCGATCGAGGCCGACGGTCTGGAGGGCTTCGGCATTGATCCCGAGCGCGGTGTCTTGGCGATGGCGGCTGGTGTAGATCTCATCCTCGCGGCGGCCCGGAACGTGAGTCAAGAGGAAGGCATCATTAGCGCTCTAGTGACGGCCGTGAACTCGGGCTCGCTGAGCGGGTCTACGTTCTCTTCGTCGATCTCGCGTATTTCTTCCCTGAGAAGTACGTTGTGAGGCATGAATACCTAGGTAGCTTAATATTACGGTTAGCCAGCGGCTACATGTTGAGTATGCCGCGCCATTATAGCGACCAGTAGCAAATGGTCGTGCATATCAAAGGGAGGGAGCGTTCATGCAGGAGATAACCCCATACAAGGTAACCAATCAATGACTGGGATTCTGATTGTCTCGGCCGTTGAGTGCATGAACTTCTTTAATGGATCTATGTTTTGTATGAAACCATGAGCTAATAAGTGAGAAGGACTAATCCCATCAGCAAGGGGTTGCTCTAAGGTTCGGCGGCACCACATGTGATTGCATGTTATTTCCGATTCAACGGAACCAACTGAAATGACGATGCTGATAGGACAAGCTATTAAGGATACGCATTCAAGCCCGCAGGGTCGGTGAGCCGTTATTATCCTTCTAGTGTATCTAGCAGTAGACGTCCAACATCGACTGCGCCAAATGTATTTTCATTCATGATATACTTCTTGGAATTATTCGCCCTTGATCTATATACCTTCAGCACCGAGCCAGTACAGAAATAGCCGCCAGCAAGGATGACAGTTTATTATTAAATGTCTTGTTACCCAGTAGGCCGTATTCAATATAGGCAAACAAATCAATTTATATTCTATTGGGTGCGGCCATAGCAACACATACCTATATATAAGTGTCTAAGACTGAGGGTCAGCATATGTTCGTTCTCCTCAAGCTTTCGTAAACCAAAGAACAGTGAATACCAAACAAAAGCCAGAAGCCACATTTCAACATGAGACTCCAGATTATCGTCGCGGCAGTCGTCAATGCGGCAGCTGTCGCGAAAGCAACTGTACGAATATCCCAACTACCCCTAACGGTCCCAGCCGGATAGTTAATTAGAAAACTAACAGCCAACCAGGCACACGCTAACCGACCTCTGAGCATACGCTCCGAACTCCCGGAAGGATACAAAGTCGAGCCCATGACCTGGAGAGGCGCCATTGAGGAAGGAGGTCCCGAAGTCTCGTTCAGCGGCACAATCGAGGTCAGTTATTTTTATCCTGGACACTGAAAGCCAGTATCAAAGCCGCTCGCTGTCACGGAAGATGGTTCGATGGT
The DNA here is from genome assembly GCA_025201785.1 of Xylaria longipes. NCBI lineage: Eukaryota > Fungi > Ascomycota > Sordariomycetes > Xylariales > Xylariaceae > Xylaria > Xylaria longipes. The sequence goes on from MU619826.1 coordinate 37,157, forward strand.
GCCTAAGTAGTTACCCTATTCACTTACTGACCCAACCCAACACGCAGGAAGTAACGCGGCAAATCCAGGCCGTGAAGAGAGATTTCATGTGGGAAAGTCTCCGAAGTGATTCGAGGGTCTCCCTCACCCCTCTCGAAAAGCGCGACAAGGCAAGCTACTCCTCTTCTCAGCCTGGGGCATCCCGGAAGGCGCAACACAAGCCCAAAGTAACAAGAGCTAACCCAACGATACAGGCCGGAATCATCTGTGGGGTCGGAGGGGAGGACGCGGCCACCTACGGACCGCTAACCCCTAACGTAGAGGACTCGAGGGACAAGATCTCAAAGATGGCCGGGACCTGTGCCGTGGCCGGCGGGCCGCGTGTTTGCTCAGTCATCACTTGCACGCGGAACGCAGCGGTGTGGTTGGTAAGGAATTCCTGGAACCATTTCCTTCTTCTTTTCGCAAATTTCAGAGCACGCACGAGATTTCCTTTCTAGGCCAAGACAATGTCAAGAAGCTCCTGAGACCCTCAGATATCTACTTAAAATCGCGATAACTGACTCCGAGTGTTTTAGTGCAACGACAACGCGGCGCCTATCGCGCCGTCGTGTGACTATCTCGCATCGTACGTGGACGACATCATCGGGACGTGCGGCCAAGATTACGACCATGGTCATAGATTCTGCCGGGGGCAAATTTTTGACACGGACAGCTATAATGTTGTCGTGGGTTGGGAAAGTCAGTGTTAGAGGCGTGGTCATGGGTAATTAAGCGGGAGCGAGCCGCGGTACTGTCATGTTAGCGTTGATTGCGAAATATAAAACCGGTATTTCACACTGGGGGTAATTCCACAAACTTCGTGATGAATATTCGTATTGTGCCATAGAATTATCTAAAGCTGAATCGCGAGCCTTCGTCGATTAGCGAAAGCAGTGTCTAGCGAGGAGCGAGAAGGTAACTATGAGAGTACCACGTCAGCCTCCCAGAAATCAAGCTGTTCCTCCTTATTCCAGAGAATCTAGCCAATCTCCGCACCGTGTCACTACATTGCGACATATATGAGAGCGCATAATCTGCTTTACTTGCATATCAGCACTACCCAGCGCTAGTCAATTATGTAGATCATTATAATACGCACCCATCTTCCTCTCTTCCTCTCTTTCTATCCCTTTAAGCCGCAGGTGGTCTAACTAGCCTGCAAGCCAGGAACGTCGGGGAAGTCGACATAGACCAACATCAGTTCACACATGTATCAGCGTTGAGGAGCGTCCACTCAGCCAGAGGCTGGCCTCGCAATTATGGACCAAACGGATCTGGTAGTCGTTTATGGGTTAAACGTTGACACCGAGATGTCCTCAAGCCTTGGAGGATTTTTTGCTCTTCTTCTCTTTCTTGCTCTTGTCCTTCTTGTCCCGTCTCTCTTCCTTTTCTTTCCGTTCGGGCTTGTCTTTCTTCACCTTCTTAGGTTTCTTCTTCGGTTGCGGCTCTGTCTCTGGCTCGACTTCGTCCTCAGACTCCCCTCCCGAATTATCGCTGTCCTTAGACTCGGCCTTTTCACTAGACTTCTCTTCAGGAGCTGCCGCTTCCAGTTTGCGTTTTTCGCCAAGCTTGCTCTTCAACGCTGCCTTTGCGCGTTCCTTTGCAATCATCTCACTAAGTTTGGTGTTGATCTCCTTGTTATCTGCCAGATCCGCCCGAATACTGCAAACTGTTAGTGTGCTGGTTCATGGTCACGAAGAACGCGAGAAGCTCCAATGAGATAAAAACAGAGAGGTAGGAAGAGAGACGGGGATCGAAAGACACTGACAATCGAATGGCGGCTTCCTTGTTGAGGGTGTGTTCGGGCTTTTGGGGAGGAAACTCAATGTTCTTGATCTTGTCAAAGTACTGGCGCACCCTTGCCAGCTCCTTAAAAATAGGGTGCTCCTTCGCATCCACTTCATTCAAACGAAGCGCGGCTGTGGCGAGATCTGGTCAGCTTGAGACGCAGCCCACTCTGTTGGCCGAGATATCAACCTTACAAAACAACATAGATTCAATAGAGTAGGTCATGAGCACGTAGAGCTTGGCCTTGTCGAGAAGAGGCAGCTTAGAAGCGAAATCGGCCAAATTATTGGCCAGCGGCTGCAGTGCGTCATCGAGGTTGTCGACGGCATCGTCGAGGCGCTCAAGCACGGGAAGGATGTTCGCAGGATCCATTGTCAAGAGACCAATCAAGCATACATCGTGTGTAGATGAATAACCCTTGCGATGAAATTTGAGCTGCGGTGTACTGTTGATAAGAATGGAATTCCAATTAGACTTAGATTTGTGACAGCACATATGATGCCTCTTTGGCAGGTATGTATGTACTATGTACTGCTGGTGAGGGTGAGGCAAGGAGGTTTCTCGGGCATGAAAGCCCTCGGGAGTTATGAATTACGGCGGTGTCTCGAGGCAGAAACCTTATCTCACCCGCTGTAGCACGACAGGGGTAGTGGGGGCCCACAGCAGTTAACAATTCCAAGTCTCTCATTGGATCATTGGATAGCACAGACCCTTGCGGCCGGGTGGGTACTGTAGCTGCGACTGCAAGCATTCGCGACTACTAGCAAAAAAATCGAATGCACTAAATCGCAAGTCGCCGTCATGAACATCGTGTCGCCCGACTCTCCGCATTCCCATCCTCATTCTCATTCATAGAAAGGCAGCACTGCCTTTCTGGTTTGTATTGTATGCTGTATTTTTATTACACATGTATTTTCTCATATTGATGGCTCTCTCACCTTAGACCAAATCCTCGCCCCGTCTCGTCCCGTCTCGTCTTCGTCTCTCGCCACCGACACGAACATCCTTTCACGACCGTAGACATAGACACAGACACATCCGAGCTTGACGTTCCCGACAGCCCGCCCGTCCTGGCCAGGACTCGGCTTCGACCATTGAGATGAGATCAATCTAGTCGCCACGACAAGTTTCCACCCTGTATTCCCACATCGTCCGCCGACCGCTTTCGCGGGCGTTGCCGCGAATACCGCGCAGATCCTCGACATGGCCGTGCGATAACACTTCCGTGGGCCGGGGGGCCAGCACACCACTCTCCTTTATTTTTACCGACGCCACAACCGCCGCGCCCGCCTCGCACGACACATCCTTCCTTGCTTTTCGTAGAGTATCGCTCCCACTCCGCACTCCGGGAACGGTCTCGAGCCATCCGACGTACAAGACACCGCCGGCAGCGGAGACCAGAGCGGTTGAACCAGACAAACCAGATGCTACGTTGGTGGAAGGCATCGAGCCGAGGAATCCTGTGGTAAGGGACGACGAAACGGAGAACAAGGTGGAGGGCAGCAACAGCGTTGAAGGGCCCAGGACACCACTCTCCATTATCTCTACCGACGCCACAACCGCCGCGCCCGCCTCGCACGACACACTCTTCCTTGCTTTTCGTAGAGTATCAACCTCACTCCGCACTCCGGAAACGGTCTCGAGCCATCCAACGTACAAGATACTGCCGGCAGCGGAAACTAAAGCGGTCGAACCAAACGAACCAGATGCTACGTTAGTGGAAGGCGTTGAGCCGAGGAGTCCCACAGTAACGGACGGTGAAACGGAAAACAAGGTGGAGAGTAGCGATAGCGTTGAAGGGGCCGCAGCAAGCCCTCCCCAGAGTGCCGCTGAGGATATCGAACGCATTGAAGAATTGCATACCCGCGACGAGCCACAACAAAGCTTCGAACAGGCTGGCGTCAGTGACAGTGAAACCGACGTACTGCTGTCCAGGCGAATCCACATTCTCGGCTTCAATGCGCATGCTAGATTTATCGCCCACGCTATTGCATCCACGCCCGACGTCCCCGTCAACATCTTCGTCCATCATCGCAAGGTCTTGAGTTACTGGGGCGCAGAACACCGAAAGTTGAGTTTATATGATGGCGAAGGCAGCTATATTTCTTCGGCCGCAATACCATGTCCAGAACGCATTTTTGGTCTATCACAGCGTCTCGAAAGTGCCAACATCGCGAACTACTTCTTAGACAATGTCATCGTCGACACCGCGGAGCCAGCAGTTCTACCTTCGCTCAATGCATTGCGCGATCGCATAGACCGCCACACCACGATTTGCCTGCTCCAGCCTGGACTCGGGTTATTGGAACATATAAATGAATACATCTTCCCAGATCCCGTTACACGGCCAAATTTCGTACTCGGCCACAGCACCCACCAAGTGGGCAGGGTTTCGAGCAGTATGTATTCTATACAGCAGAAGCGGCGGGGCTTTCTATACCTGCACGGCGTACCGAGACTCGAGGACTCAGCCCGGGACGAATCATCCATCGCTTACGAGGCAATGCGACAATCCCAACATCTAGCGAAATTATTATCTTCGACCGAGACACTGAACGTCGTCGGCTTGCCCTGGGTTCGATTTCTGTCGTGGAAATTACCCTGGCTGATATTCTGCTCCGCGGCCGACTCGATATCCGTCATGCTGGGCTGTAGGTATGAGGAGATCTACAAGAACGATTACGCGCGGGCTCTGTGGGAAGATATTCTCGACGAGTCGATCGCCATCGTATCCCAGTTACCTGAGCTGCAGGAGGTTCCGCATAAAAGAGGCTACTTCACAGGGAACGCGTTCCGGAGGCGGTTGCGGACGTTTCTCGCCTCGCAGCGCGCCAACACAAGCCCTTGGATCAAGCAGGTGAAGATGGGCGACTACCCGCCCGTCGACTATTTCAACGGGTACATCGTCAGGCGGGCCTCGAAGCTCGGGTTGAATCACAAGCATAATAGCATGGCGTCCGAGGCGGTCAAGGCGCGCGTGTCCGCCAGACGATGGGAGCTGCACACCGATATAATGAGCGCGAGCCCATACATGACGGATACCGATATTATCGGGGGTGGACAACCCGGTCCCACCCTGGAGGAGGTTGTCGAGCTCGAACTCGAGGACCCTTGAGCCGAGGCCGGGGTCCGCTGTGGTGCACCTGACTCACTCACACCTTGTATATACTAGTTGTACATCTATCGCATTGTATATGTACGAAACGCAATAGAAATAATCTCACTTTGCCCAGGCATGCCTGTTTCTCACTTCTTCGGGCAGTATGTACTGTACGGACGGGGAAATGAACAAAACAATCAACCCATCGATTCTAATGATTCACATTCAAAGGTCACAAAGGGATAATTATCATGTTTGATTTGATTTATTCTGTTTTCCTCCCTGGAGAGCGGTGTATTGATACAGTAGGTAACACCAGTACCCACCAAGAGTACGTGAGGTACCCGGCGTTGCGGCTGCCAAATGCAATGTAAAAGCTTTCGATTCCCTCGCTGACGCCGGCTTTCCGTGATGAAAAGAGGGCAGAGATGAGATTACGACACGACACGACACGACATATACATGGGCAGCCGAGCATGCCTCAGATACGGTCTAGGTTCTAGAAACCCTGCTTCCGTCTTGGACCGAGTATCACCCAAACGAGAGAAAAGACGACGATAGGATACGACATGACGCCATTTTAAACTCTTACTTCCCGTGTCCCTATCTCCATCCTAAACCCCAAGCCCCAGAGCTTCCCCCCAGCCTAGTACTGCTTGGCAGCCTGCTGGCAAGCCTTGAGCTGCTCGAGGTACCAGTTGCAGATCTGCATGTTTCCGTTGTTGTCGTCCATGCACTTGGTGAAGCTCTCGGCAGCGCCGGCGCAGTTGTTGTTGTTGTACTGGTCCTGGTTGTTCGCCGTGTTGGTCTGCTGGGGAGCAGCCTCGGCGGGCGCGCTGGAACCGCCGCCGAAAAAACCGCCGATGGCGTGGCCGATGGAGGAACCTACAGCTACACCGCTGGGAGGGCGTTAGGATTTGTTGTTGTTGTGCAGGACGGGATGGTGTGGACGGGGTTGGAGGAGGGAAGAGAACAGAGGAGAGACCTACGCTGCGGTGCTAGCCATCTGTCCGAAGAGACCCGGGCCCTGAGAAGCTGCAGGCGCGGCGGCGGGCGTGGGCGCAGGAGGCGCCTGGGCGGGAGCATATGTGGTCGCGGGACGAGTCTGCTGATGCGAAGGCGCGGGCGCGGCGCGGGCGGGAGCCGAAGGACGAGCGGCAGGGCGGCCGGCGGAGCGTTGACGAGCCATTTTTGCTGATTTTGTGGTGCGTTGTGGGGTTTGTAAAAACGAGCGTGTCGTGGGCGGAAGACTGATTGGTATCGTTGTCGAAAAGGGAGGTGGATGGATGGATGGATATAATTACCGTACTGTAAAAATAGGTGACAGACAAGAAGATGGTCCAGGGTATCTCGGCTTTAAGAGGAGAAAAATGGGCAGCTGGGGCGACAACGGGTTCGACGGACAAATGATAGAGCTCGGGCTGGAAGGCTGGAAGCTGCTAGACTTGTGCTTCAGCTGAGTGGTCAATGCCAGCGCTGCCATTGGGTGGGGCTGCCACTGGACTGCACCTGGGCAGCATACCGCCTGCCACACTGGGGCCTTCGGGGGCTGACAGTGCCGATCTCCACTGTAATTGGGTCCCGCTATCCGCCGGGTGAGCTGCTTGTGAAAGGTACAGTAGGTACCGTTTTCATACAGCCATCGTTCGATATTCATGTCATGGTTCAATACGGGATAGGATGAGCTTGGAAACTTAATACATCCCCAAGCACGGCAAATCGAACCCTCCTCTAGCTTGACCAGAAAGAAAGAAGAGACGAGCTGAGGGGCATTGGCTCCTCTCATGCAGACAATATGAACGCCCTCCAACCTTGCGTGCGATCTGCGTGCCGCAGTCGGACTCTCATCCCACCACGCTCGTCGCTACCAGTCGCCGCCCTCCTCTCAACAACACCGTCTCCCACCTCGACCCCAAACTCAACGTCCCCCCGCTCCACTCCACGCGCCCGTCCATTCTCCGTCCTCAACCGCCCACCGCCCAACTACCCCGGCCACGTGCCGCTGACGGGCGTCGAGCGGGCCGCCCTGGCCATAGGGTCAGGCGTCATGTCCTTCCTGGACCCGCGGCGCGGCGACCTGATCGCCGCCCTGGGCGAGGCCACAGCGACGCCGTACTTCGCCAACCGGCTGCGGCGGGCCATGTTGGCCGATGCGACGGGGCGGCGGATCCTGCGCGACCGCCCGCGGATCACGTCGACGAGCCTGGACCTGCCGCGGCTGCGCGCGCTGCCGGCGTCGACGGTGGGCGCGACGTACGTGGCGTGGCTGGACCGGGAGGGCGTGACGCCCGACACGCGGGCCGGCGTGCGGTACGTGGACGACGAGGAGTGCGCCTACGTGATCCAGCGGTACCGGGAGTCGCACGACTTCTACCACGCGCTGACGGGGCTGCCCGTGGTGCGCGAGGGCGAGGTGGCGCTCAAGGCCTTCGAGTTCGCCAACACGCTGCTGCCCATGACGGGGCTGTCGGTGCTCGCCGTGGCCACGCTCAAGCCCGCCGAGAGGGGGCGCTTCTGGTCCATCTACGGTCCCTGGGCCGTGCGCAACGGCCTGCGCAGCGAGGAGGTCATCAACGTGTACTGGGAGGAGGAGCTCGGGACCGACGTCGACGTGCTCCGGGCGCGGTTGAATATCGAGGCACCGCCCGACCTGAGGGATATTCGCAAGCGGGAGCGCGCCGAGAGGAAGAGGGCGAAGCAAGCTGCTGTAGCCGCGGCGTCTGCTGCCAGTGCCCCGCCTGTTGCTGCGCAGTAGGGTTGGTTTGTGTAAACTAGTTGCGTAAACTGGTGTAATGATGATACTCAAAGGGGATCGAACACCTGAGAAGGGACGGGTGTTGTATAATTACTTTTGTGCTGTATTGTACTGCCTTGTACCATAAATCAATCAGATGGAGATAGATATACCTGGATAGAATATACCCCTCAAAAGCCTTCCGGGTAACGCCATGCCATGCAGTCTTTCGCTCGTCACTCCTCTGCCTCTCTCTTCCTGGGTATTCATTTTCAGCCACTTTTCCCTTCCGCCGCTTCCCATCCAATCCCAGCGCACTCACCACCTCACAAATCCAACAAATCATCGTCATCCTCGTCATCCCAGCCCTTTCTCCGATTGACGACAATGCGCTCCTCCTCTTTGTTCTCGGCAACGGCCGACAACAGTTCCTTGAGCTGGGCCTCGGTGACTTTCTGTCGGAGCTGGCCCGTGCGCGCGAGCGTGATGAGCCGGTTCTCGACGTCGGTGGCGCGGCTCTCCTTCACGAGTCGGATGCGGCCCAGTCGGTCTGCCGCTTCGGGATGCAGGATCTGGTTCAGGATCGATTGGCGGGCTTCGGCTTTTGGGTGAAGGTGGTGTTAGTAGAGGAGGAAGTAGATGGGTGGGAGGCCGGGGAGAGAGAGAGAGTGAGAGAGAGGTACCTTCTTGCCTACGAGTTCGTTAGTGATGTTCCCTTACTCGGACAACGAGGTAGATGGATAAGTCGAACTCACTGTTTCTGGGCCTCGGCCTGGCTCTGTCCGCCTGGTCCTCCGCCCGGCGCCGCGCCCCCTTGCTGGGCTTTGAGCTGCTCGAGGCGGGCTTTGCGGATCTGTGTTGTTTGGGCGATTAGTCGGGCATGTTTGTGCTTGGTCAACGGTGGCGTAACAGGGTATCAGGTGTCAATCGAGAGAGAGATGGAGGGGACGAGGCGATGCGATGCGATGCGATAGGCGTACCTGTTCTAGCTCGGCGTCGGCCATGGTGTTGGTTGTTGAGGTATGTCCGGCCTTTGGGATGTAGATGCCTGGCTTGGTCGATATCCGTGGTGTAGAGGGTTAAGGCGATCGTGTGATGATGACGAGGTTATAGTGTAGTAAAGTGTACAGTACGTGGGCGGGTAAGGTTTGCGACAAGCTTGGAAGCTTGCAATTTGTGGCGGGGTAAATAGGTACGTACAGTGCAGTACAGTATAAATTAGTACTTTAGGTATATGTAACAGCCCAACCGGCCGTATAAGCCAACAACAGCCTCCCTAGAAAGCAAATAGTTTCAGAATATAGTGTCATTTATTCAGAAAATCGATATCGAGAAGCATCACCGAAAGTTACCTTCGCATCAGCCGGTCTTTTCTCATTTACACTCTTCCTAAGTACTTCAACTAGATCCACCCGAGACTTCCATGCGCGCTACTAACTTACTGTAGAGTACTGTTACAGTAGCTACTTACATAGTAGGTATATTGTAGGCGGACATGAAATCGGTTTGTGTCTAGACCTATTAGCGGCTCTTGAATCATAGAAATTTATTTATTTGGAGTATATAAGCCCAATATGTAACTACACTATACTAATAGGCACCAGGTACCTAGGATCGCAGAGTCAGCAGATGAGATGTGCCCGGTAGGAGTTACAAGGTTACAGATTCCACAACTGAGGACCGAGTTGCCGGGAAAAGACAAAACGAGGGATCAAATAACAAAACCCGGTAGTGCTAAACAAGTCGTTACTAAAATAAAAAGCTTTTGTGGCAGGTACGACCAACAGTGCGTATATGACGACTCCGCACGGGCAATTCATATAGACCTACTCCATCACTTCTACATCCCATTTTCTAGGGCAGTTTAATCAAACAATATAACAGTAGTAAAAGCAAGCAGCTTTTAAAATCCCCCTGCGCGGGAGCCTTTTAGGTTCCTACTACGGCAGAACATATAAATACAACTATTCCCGACTAAAATAAAGTTTTTTTTATCTATATCCTGCTTATAGCAGGGTTTTCTTTAAGCTATATACCTTAGTACAGCTTAAACACTCGGCTTATTATAATTATATTTATTTTAAAGCTAAAAATCCTTGTTTATAATAAAAATATATAATTAAAAAAATTTCCCGTATAGCTTAAGCATATAGCTTATTAACTTACGCTTTTTTATAACCTAGTTAAAAAAAAAACTATATAAACTTTTTTTTATTTATTTAATTTATTATAATTTTATTATTATTAAAAATATTATAAAACTTTTAGTTAAACCAGAAAATTTAATTAAGTAATTAATATATTATATATATATTAGTTATTTATATTTAAAGCTAGTTTATTAAAGGTTAAGTTAAAAGTTTATTAGTTAAAAAAGAAATTATAAAAAAAGTAAATAAATTTAGTTTAGTTTAGTTAAATAAAAAATTTATAGTATTTAAAAATCTTGTAATAGTTTTTTTTTTTATTAATGCTTGTTAAAAAAAAGGTTTAGCTGTTATAATAGGTATAATAAAATAATATAATATAAAGACCTTATATAAAGATTACTTTATAGCTAAACTATTATATTTATAACTTAATTTTAAGGCAAGTTAATTAATTAATATAACATTTTACTAGCGAAGACTTTTTATTTTAAACACGTTATAAATTAAAGTGTAAAACATTTTAATTTAAAAGTTAAAGTTGTTAGCGTTATATTTTTTTTTAGTTATATAAGCTTTATATTTATATTTAATATAATAGCTGTTAATAACTATATTTATTATTATAGTACGTAAATTATATAGTTAATTTTAATATAAATACGTTATAGTTAATGCTTTAAATAAACTTTAACTAATTAACTAGTTGTAGAGTTTATATAAGCTAATAAAAAGCCCGACCACTTTTATAAAGTTTTAAAAAGTTACCGTTAAAACTTCTTAAGCTACGTTTTCCTTTATTAAAAAGCTTTGCTTTTTTAAAATTCTATAAAATAAAATTTTAAAAAAACAAAGCTTAAAAAGTTTATATTAAAGACTTTTAAACTTTATATTTATTTACAACGCTTTAATTAGCTAAAAAAATGTTTACAGCTTTTTTATTAGCTAGTTTTTTTAAAAGAAATTAATTATAACTTTAAATATAAAGTTCGTAGCTTATATACTCGAGTTTTTAAAGCTTAATATATAGTATATAAAGCTGCTAAAAAACTTCGGGATATTCAGAAAAGTTGTTTAAAAAAAGCTGCCGAAAGGGCCGCCGGAAGCGAAGGGGTTATCCGCTAAAAATAAAAAAGGGTTCTAAAAAGTTTCTCCTTAATAATTAAAATTTTAAAGCTTAAGATTTATTAAAAAATTTAAAAAAAAATAATAAATATATTTATTTATTAGCTAAAGCTTTTAAATATATAAAATAAATAATAAATATAATATTTTAACGTACTATAAAATATTAAAATATAATATTTTTATATAAATATAATAAGTAAATAAATTTAGTTAAGCTATTTTAAATTAAATAGTTAAGCCGAGCTTATTTTTTAATATATGTTATTACTAATTTTTAAGGTTTATAAATAAATAAATTTAATAAGGTTTTTTTTTTAAAAACTAAAATAAAATAAACTTAAACTAACTTAGTTTAATAATTAATTAATATTTATTTTATTAATTATTTAAAATCGCGTAGTTTAATTTGTTTAGTTTTTTCGTAACTATTTTAAAGTAATTAGTTTTAAAACTTATTTTATATATTAAAATTAATTATTAACTGTTATATGTTTAATAAACCGGTTTAAGATTTTAATTATAGTTTTTACGTTTATATTTACGGCCGCGGCTAGCTTTTTTCCTCCCGATTTTTTTAGTTAGTTTTATTATAAGCTACCTGCTAACTTTTTTAACTGGGCTATAAAAAGCTAAACCGTTTTCTACTATATATATTATTAATAAAAGCTACTTTAACAATTTATTATTAAATATAAAAACTTAAAGGTTATAATATGCTTTAACTATTATAAGGGTTAAAGTATAATAAATAATATTAGTTTTTTTACTATATATTTATACTAATTAATATTAAGTTTATTATTTTACTTAGCTTATAGCTGCTGCGGCTATACTGCTTAAATATACACCTTAAGCTATAGAACTTTTTTTTAACTTATTTTATTAACAACCTTTAACACTTTAACTTAGCGTTAATAAAAATAAAAGATTTTTTTTTTTATTTATACTAGTACTAAAAACGTTAAATTGTTCCGTTAATAGGTTTTTATAACTTATAGCTGTATTTTTAGCTTATAAATAAAAGCGTGCTTAAGTTAATTAATAGCGCTTTTATAGTACTAGTACGCTTTTTTATACTAGTTAGTTTAATTAAAACTTTTTTATAACTATTATTATTTATTATTAATATAAAAATATTTCCTAAGCTTATTATATTAAACAACATATTAAAAGTAATCCTGCTACAACTTTTATAATTAGTTAAATTTACTATATTTTATTACTAAACAATAGTAATAATAATAATAATAACTTTAAGCCTGGTTTATTTTTTCTTTATATTTTTTACTTTATTTACTTTACTTATATTTTACCTTGGGTTAACGCCTGGTTAAATTTTTAATAAAATTAGTTTTATATAAAAATTTATATATATTATAGCAGTAGTACTACTAGCAAAAATTTTAATATTAAAATAAAATAATATTTTAAAAGTTGCTATAAAACTTGTTGTAGTAATTTTATTCTTAGCTTATTAAACCTTAATAAATTTAACAAATTATAAAGCTATTAAGTTTATTTACAGCAATAAAAAATTATTTTATTATTTTAAAGCTAGTTTTACGCTAGCTTTTATAATATAAAAGTTACGGCTAGCAGCTTTAGTAGTAAATGGTTGGCCTGTATGTATAAATGCAGTATATGTGGCTAGGTTATAGCTAGTGCTATAGCTTACTTATACACACATTTATTTATAAATTACTTAAATAGCTTACTGCTAAAGATTAAAGCCCCTAAAGCTACCTTTTTTCTTTAGCTTATAATTAATATATAAATCTAGAATTTACTGTATAAAACCGCGAATATACCTTTATAATAATTATAAGCTTTTTTAAACGTTATTAATAACTAACCTACTATATTTTTTTTTATCGAACAACTTTTACTAGTAAAGTAAAATACCTGGAGCTAATTTACTTGTATATTTTTATATAAAATAGTTAATTATAATTTTCGAAAGCTTACGCGTGTTTTTATAAAAGTTTACACAACAGCTACCCTTCGTAGCTACTCCTACCTTTTGTTTTAAAGCCCTTGCAGCCCTTCGTTTATATCTAACCCTTTAATCAGTTTATTTATTTTCCTCCTAAAAGTACCCTATAGTACACTCCCTATATAAATCATATATATTTTAGACTTATAATTATATCCCTTTTAATAGCTTAACTGTAAGCCGGGCTTACCGCTTAATATATTTAAAACTTTATTTAAGCGGCTGTTTAAAACGTTAAAAATAGCTTTTTGAACTAATTTACGGCTAAAATCGCCTTAATCCGCCAGAACTATATAAACAAGATCGCCTAGCTTTAAACTATTTTAAATAGCTGTATTACTGTTGTTTTTATATAAAAGCTTTGTTTTGTTTTACCCGATTTTTTTTTTTTATCCGGCTTAGCTAAATTTAATATATAGTTATTTTTATTTAAAAATAAATTACGTGTTAACAACAATATAATTAGTTTAAATAAAACTAAGTTTATTTATATATATAAAAAACTTAAATAAAAAGTTTAATAAATTATAAAACTTGTTTTTATATATATAAAACTTAATAAATAAGATTTTATTATAATTATATTAATATTTAATTAAATTTATAATAATTTTAATAAAGTTGCGAAAACGTTGCGTAAATTTAAATTAATAAAAATAAAAAATAATAATATAATATATATATTTTTTACAATTTAAAAAAAAAATAGCTGGGATATAAATACTTTTATATAATTTAATATTTTTTATATTTAAAATTTACGCGTGGTTATTTTTAATAAATTATAAGCTAAAATTAATAATTATAAAACGTTTTTTAATAAATATAATATTTTTATTAATTTTTTGCTTTATTTTAAAGGTAGTTTTAAATAAAAATATAAACTAAATAGCTAAAATTATAGCTAAACTAGTTATTTTAAAAATATTACGTTTATAAACTTAAATAAAATTAAAATTAATAATATTATACTTGTTAAATTAATTTTAAAAAAGTTTATAAACGTTAACCCGGTTAATTTTTTTAATATTATATTTATTTAAATATTAAAAGGTTAAATAATATTTAATTTTATATATAAAAAAAAATAAAAATATTAAAATAATTATTATTATAAAAAATATAGCTCTACTACGTATAAAATAAAAGTTTATAATTTATTACTTTATAAAGATTATATACACTTTAAAAATAAAAGTTATAACAATTAAGCTTTTTATATAATAATAGTTTGTTAGCGTTTTATATTTAATTTACTATAGTAAAAAAAGCTAAAGGGGTAGTTACAGCTAGCAGCTTTAATAGTAAATAGTTAGCCCGTATATATAAATATAGTATATATAGTTAAGTTATAGCTAGTGCTATGGCTTACTTATATATACACTTATTTATAAATTATTTAAATAGCTTACTGCTAAAGATTAAAGCCCTTAAAGCTACTTTTTTTCTCCAGCTTATAATTAATATATAAATTTAAAATCTACTGCATAAAACCGCAAATACACCTTTATAACAATAAATAAAATTTTTACTAGCTTAAACTTAAATATTATAAACTATTTTATTCTTATTATTAAATAGTTTCGCTGTTAACTTTAAAAGTAATTTTATTTATTTAACTTATTTTAGCAAAATTTATAAACTATAAATAGCCCTGCTTTTCGCCCTATAAATATTTAGCTTTTTTTAAATTTTTACGAATTTTTTACTATTTATACGCTTTAAACGTGCTAAAAATACTAAAAGCATTAATTTAATTTAAATTTACATAAAAATATTTATAAATACTATTATAAAAAAAATATCGGAAAACTTAAAAGCTAAATTTATTATTTTTTAGCTAATAATAATATAAACTTTAGCTTTATTTTAAAGTATTTTTTTTAATTAATTTAAACTAAAAAAATAATAATTACCCGTATTTATATTTATATTAAAGTTTGTTAAATTAAAGGCGTTTTATATTATTTTTATAGATATATTTATTATTTTGCTCGTAATATTAAACAAATTTAAAATTAACTGCTTTTTTTTTTAAAAAAATTAAATTATATAATTATATAAACTAAAAGCGTATATTTATAACAACAAGTTTTTAAAAACTTTTATATACGCTGCTATATTATTATAGCATAGTTAACTTTTTAAAAAAAATACTATTCTAGCTATTATAATATTTTAATCAATTATTATTACTTTAGTTAGTTTTTTATTAATAGTAATATTTTTAACAATTTAATTAACATAATTAACGCTAATAAAAATATATATACGGATAATTTTATTATAAATAAAAAGCTTGCTAAGCTTATAAATTAATATAAAATTAATACTATACTAAATTTAATAGCTTATTAAGCAGAATTAAAAGTTTTTTATAAAAAAGTATATAGTTATAAAACATAGTATTTATAACGCTATATTAATATACCTGCTATTTATTCTATATTTTTTAATAAGTTTAATTATTTAAAGCTTTTATTATTTATTGCTTTTTTTACCCTTTTTTTTTCGCAGTATAGCAGAATTTATTAAAGCTTATTCCTGCGGTATTAAATTTAAAGTTTAAATTAACTATATAATTAAATAGCAGGATAAACATTTTGTTTAATATTTTTAGTTTTTTTTTATTTATTATAATATTATTATATATAAACAAGTTAAAACTTAAAATATTTTTTTTATTAGTTATTGCTTAAGTAGTAAAAAAACGCCTACTGTTAAAAAATTACAAGCTATTTTTAATACTAACTTTTTTAAAAGTTAAGCTATTATTAACTTTATTATATGCTATACTAGTAATTTTTAAAACACTTGTTTTTTTTAAAGAGGTAAACGTAAAAATTTAAAAGCTTTTTATAATATTTTAAGCTACTTAACGCTATTTTTTACTTTTTCTGCTACAAACTTATATTAGTATAATTTTTAGCGCTATATACTAAACTTTACGTAATAGCAAGCTATTTTTATTATTTTTAAAAAAATTAAAATTATAAATAATAACGTTAAATAAAACCCTTATATTACTATTTTTTAGTTTTACGTTTGCTTTTAAACGTTTATAAAAAAAATAATAATTTTTAAATTCTATATTAAAAACTAATAAAATAAATACAAATAATAGTTTTATAGCTTTTTATATAACTATAGCTTTATTTAATATAAAAAAGTACTTGTTATAAATATATTTATTAATTAAAAAAAAAACATTTTTATATTTTTTTAATTAAATTATATCCGCGCTATTAATATAAATTTTAATTAACAAGCTAATTTTATAATTAACCTTTTTATATTTTTTTTTAAACAGCAAGCTTTTATTTATAAATATTTAATTATATTATTATTTTAGTTCTAAGTTTATTTTTATACTTTAGCCTACTATTTTTATAAAAAATATAAAAGAAAACAAGCTAACTTTTTTACTAAGGTTTAAATTTATATTATTAATTTTTAGCTATTAAAAGCTAGTAATTTAACTTTTAAAAATACTAGCTTAGCTATTTTATAATATTTTGCTTTAACGTATATACTATTAAACAATTTATACTATTAATTTTATTACTTTTATATATTAATAAATAATATTACTATTAATCGCTTGCTTAATTTTAATTATTAAAACTTTATTATAAAATAAAACAATAAATATTTAAACCTTTATAATTTTATTATTATTATAGGCTGGCTTGCTAATATAAATATATCCTTTTGCTATAATTATTCAGTTATTATTAATTATATAATTAAATATTACTCTAAGGCTAAAACTATATTCAAGTTTTATAAAAAGCTTATTTAAAAAGTATTACCACGTATTAACAAGCGAGCACTACTCTTATTTTTAGTTATACGTATAATAAACAAGCTTATTAACAAATAAGATATTTTTTTTTAAAAAATTATATATATCCTTTTTAACCTTTTTTTATAACAGTTTTTTTATATAAATTAAACTATTAACTACTGCTTTAAAAAGTTTTAGCTTTATTAATATATTATTAAAAATAGTTAAGTTAGCTATAGTATTAATTTGTTTAAAAAATATAAACAGCAATTTATTTATATTAACGATTTAAAATTTATAACGTTTTTTTAATAGCTTATTAAATATATTTAAGACTTTTAACTTTCCTAACCTTATTTTTACGCTAAAAACTATATTTTAATTTATTTTTTTAAGTATAAGTTTAATACTTATAAAAAAAATTATTATTACATTAAAATAATATTTTATTATTTATTTAATTTAAAAAATATATTAATAATAAAATTTATTAATAGCTAGTAGTTTAATATATATACTAAAGCTTACGCTAAATATTAACGTTTTTATATAAGTTAATATAATTTTAATTATTATAATATTAAATAAAATTTAATAAATATTAATTAGTTTAAAAATTAAACTAAAAATATTAATAATATCTCCGGTTCTTAAAATAAACTAATATATTAACTATTAAAGCAAAATAATAATATTAATAATTTTTTTAAATAATTAAACGTTTATAAAAAAAATCTTGCTTTTAATTAATTTTTTTAAGTTAATAAATACCTTTATTTAAACAATTTTATAAATTAAACTTATTAGTTTATTAAAACTATTTAAGTTAAATTTAAAAATATTACTGTTAATATTTTTATTAACGCTTAAAATATTTTTAACTAAAAGCAGCGTTAGCTTTATAACTTTTTTATAAACTATTTTATTTAAATATTAAATAAAAAAAACCTTAAGCTTATTTTGCTTAACTATAATAGCCTTGTTAAATTAAGTAAATTTTATATACTTAAGGTTTTTTATATATATATAGCTTATAAAGCTTAAAAAATAGGTGTTTTAAATCCTGTTTTTTGTTATATTTTTACTAGTATTACTGCTAATAGTATTATAAGCTATATAATATATTTTTTATTTTGTTTACTTGTTAGCTTAGCTTTTTTTTAACTTTTAAAAACTATAGTAGTAAATTTATAACATTTTTTTACTAAAAAAATATATATTTTTTTTAATAAAAAATTTATAATTAGTTTTTAAACACTTAGTTAAATTAATAATTATATATAATAAACTAAGCTAAGCTTAAACAATTTTATAAAAAATTATAGCTATGTTTTTTTTAGCAATTTTTATTAACTTTTTATTATTACTGCTTAACTATTATATAATAGTTTTTAAATTATTAATTTATATAAAATTTTTAACAAAAATATTTACTTTGCTTTTAATAAAACTTTTTGTTTTAAATTTATTATATATTAATAAAATAATAAATAAGCTAGGTTTTATAATGCTTTAAAAAGCTTATAGTAGTATTAAATAATTTAAAAATATTAAAAGTTATTTAGTTTACGCTATTAATATAACCTTTTTTTTGCTGTTATATTATTTTTTAATAATATTTTATATATTTTTATTACTAATAAATATATTAATATATATAACTATAAGCATTTAAACAACCTTTAATAACTTATTATTTATATTAAAGCTATAAGCTATAGCAATTTTTAGAATAAAACACTTGTACGTAATATTAACAACTTAAAACTACGCTTACTTATAGCTTTAAAAATACGCGTTATATTAACTAAAAATATTTATATATACTACAGCTTAATTAACAACGTTTTAAATATTATTAAAAATATAGTTTAAGCTAAAGGCTTTAATTATAAAACTAAGTTTTTTACAGCTATTTTTATTATTTTTAATCGGTAAATAAAATACTATAACGTATAAATTTAGCTAATATATTTAAATATAAAGGTTTTATATAATTTTAAACTTTTAATAATAAACTTATAGTTTTTATTATTTATTATACTTATAACTATAAATATAAAAGCTATTAATATTATTATATTTAGTTTTTATTATTAATTATTTTTATTATTATTATATATAAAAGTTAATTAATTATAATAAATAAAGTTATATTAAATATTATTAAAAAAAAGTTTAATTTTAAACTTAATTATATTATTATTTTTTATTATAAAACGTTTAATAGTATTATATTTAAAGTTTTTTTTAACCTAGATTAAATTTAATATATTTTTAATAATAAGTTTATTATTAATTAATTAAAAAATTAGGTTAAAAAAGGTTAATAATTTATTTAATTAAATAAAAAAAGTTAAAAAAGGTTAATAATATATTTAATTAAATAAAAAAGTTAAAAAAAATTAATAATTTATTTAATTAAATAAAAATTAAGTTTAATAAAATTAAAAAAACTACTTAAATACTTATAAATATTTAATAAATACTATATTTAACTTTTATTTAATAAATAAGCTGTTTAAATAATATTAAATATTTAATAAATATTATTATAATATTATTATTAAGCGAATATAATATATTTATAATACGTTATATATATATATATATTTTATTTATTAATTTTATACTTTTTTTTTTTTTTTTTTAAAATATTATTAAAATTAGCTAATAAATAATTAAAATTACCCGCGTTTTTTAACTTTATTTATTTATTATTAATATTTAATATTTAAAATATTTAAAATATTATTTATTATAAATAAAAATATTTAATTAATATTTAAAAACTTATAAAATATTTAACTTACGCTGTTTGCCCGTTTTTTATAACTTGTTTATCCGTTTTTTTTTAAAATTATTTAATAATAAATAAATAATATAAAACTTTATATAAATAATAAAAAGTTTATATTAAATAGTTTATATATAATTTTTAACTTTTTTTTATATTTTTTTCCTACGTTTAACGTTTTTTTTATTACTTGCGCGCTTAATACCCTTTTTATTACTTATTTTATTACTAGCTTTTTAAAGCTTAGTTACTTTAAATATAGCTTTAATAGCTAAAAAAATACTGCTGGCTTTTTTAATATTTTTTTTACTGCTTTTATTATTTTTACTGCTGTTTTTATTTTTTAACATATTATTACTAACGCTGCTAAAACTACGCGAGCAGCTATTACTACTACTATTATTATAACTTTTACTTGCTTTAACCGTTACTACTACTGCTAAAAAAGTAGTTTTATAACTTTTACCCGCGCGTTTTACCGTTTTATAAAGCTTGGCAAGTTTTATAAAGTTTTTTATAAACGTTGTTTTAACTCGGCTTTAAAAAGCTTTTTAAAAAGCAAATATTATAAGATTTTAAAACGCGGCTTACGCTATATCCGCTATACGGACTAAAACTATAAATGTTTTTTAATATATATAAAAAGTTAATTATTATAAAATAGCTTAGCTAATAAAAAAAACAACACTAGTAAGCTTATATAAAATACTGCTTATTTTACTGCAGTTTTTTAAAGCTATTTAATTAATATATAAAATATTTATATTTATTTAACTAAAGCTTACTAATTAATTTAAAATATATATTAACTATATATTATATTATATTAATAAAAAACTAACTTAAATATTCTCCTTTTAGCTATACTTTAAGCCGGCTTAGCTGTTTTTTTTTTTTTACCGCCGCTTTTTTTTTTTTCTACTGCTGCTACTTTTTTTACCGCTTTTTCCGCCGCTTTTTCTACTTCTGCTGCTCCCGCTACTTATTTATAATACTATAAATATATTAAAAAGCTTTTTAATATAATTATAAAGTACGCTAACTAAATCCGCGAGCTTTTTAACTATAATATTAATAAATAAACTAAAATATTTATTTTTAGTATTTAGCTAGGTATAAACCTATAATTAGTTTTTAAAGCTTTTATACTATTATAAATTTAATATTTTTTACTAGTTAATTTATTTAACTATAAGCTTTTTATATTATATAATATATTTATAAGCTGTATATAATATATAATATATTTTATAAGCTTTATATAGCTAATTATTTAAATTAAAATATTTTAACACTTTAATTTATAATATATTAAAATAAAGCTTCGCTAGTAAAGCTTTTTATTTTAGTAATAAATTTGTTTGGCGCTACCGGGTATTTTACTTAATTATCGTTGCTAATACGTGTTCGGGAAAGCTACGCTTTCTAATCAATTCGTTAAGCCAAATGCCGTCAGGTCCACCACCCGAGGAGTCCTAATCGGAAGTTGGATGCTACAAGCACCATAAGACAGAGGCGAAAACCACGAGTCTCACGACGCTTCTAAATATCAGGCACAGCTAAGGTACGACTTGCGCGTCCAGTTCAACCCACACCGAACAGGGACACTGAACGGCTTGCCGCTCTCGACAAAGTTCCCACGCATGAAGCTCCAAAGCGGAGAATCCTTCGTCGAGTCAGCTGCAGCGGAGTCTTCATCCTTATTCCAGGGGCGCCACCCCTCATCGTCCGGGACACCCCAGCGCAGTGCGACGACGGGACAGCCCATGTCAGCAGCGGCGTCCGCAGCGGGTGCGACGGCGTTGAGGACCAAGAACACGTAGCCCTCGGCGTCTTTGGTACTGGGTCTGTAGACGAGTCGGGCGTCCCGCCGGGGCGTAGACGCGGGGAAGTAGATCGAGTTGCGCAACGTCAACACGCGGTCACTGTCGAGGGCGATCTTGAGGATCTTGGGGTTGCAGGTAAGGGGCGGCAGGGCGAGTATGATATGGCCGTCGCACCAGTATGACAAGGCGAATGGAGGGTCGATAGCCAGCAGCGGGTCGGCAAAGGTGTAGACGACACGGCTGAGTTGGGTTGCTGTGACTCTGTCCTCCTCTGGGGGAAACTCGAGGGACGACGTCGTGACACAGCATTCCGTGTAGAGTTTATTCTGGGCGAATGTGATTGAGAGGCAATAGATATACTTTCCGCAGGGAGAGAACCGGAGCTCTAAGGTCACTGGTTAGTTACGACTGTGCGTAATCTTAGGGTAAGTATCGAAACGAACCTCGGACGCTGGCCCACACATCTTTTGGTTCGTCCGTAGGACCAAACACATTGATCGAATTTTGCGTTCCCTTTTCTAGGTCTACAATTTCGAGCTTAGTCGGCGTACGCATGAATACCACAAGGGGTTCAGTCGGGTGCACGGCGCACGCTATCCTGGACCATATCAGGGGTTTGTGTGTCCATGGTTTCGTCCAATAGGGGGGGTGACTCTGTGATATCAATATCAAACAGTCTGTGTCATCGTGATCGCACGAATCGCTTTCGATATCAGACTCGTCCGTGCTCGTCTCTCCGGTGGTAGACTCATCGTTAGATTTCTCCGATGAGGTATCGTCGTCGGAGAATTCGTCTTCGTCATCTGATTCTTCATCTGACATCGCCTTAGAAGGCTTGTCGGAATCGTCGCTATCTTTGTCATCGTCATCTGATTCTTCATTTTCGCCATAGCCTGGTCTTGTTGGCCTACTACTCTTCCGTGACATATGAATCACATAAGTCGAAGTTTCATTATCAGCCCCTGTCTCATCATGATGTCTAACCATTTCCCAAGGTGCCTTGGATACCGTTCGCGATGCGTTAATATGCAGAGGCGATTTTATTCGTTCGCTGTGTTCGCGACTGACCTGTCTCAGATCCAAATTTCGGGGATCGACGCTCCAGGCAACAAGCTCACTCGTGATATCATCTTTTACCAAAGGACAAACTGCCCACCCCGAAATGCCGGAGTCCATGGGGAGCTTCTGGTGTGACTTTTGGGGTTGACTATTGGCCTTGAACAACGGTTGTCTTAGACGCCATATCGTGTCCGTCGGGCCACCCTTCGTCTGGTAAGCCACATCAACCCACAGTTTCTTGCTGCTAAAGCCTACTCCGAGGATTTTAGAAGCCGTTAAAATGTCGTTACCGAACGCGCCTTCCAAATTCACACATTTCACCGCGCGAACCTTGGAGAGAGATTTCAGCCAACAAGAGTTGGCGAAAGGTTTCATGGACACGCACTGATCCAATCCATCAGGATGCGTGATGATCACCTCGCGCCATTCCTCGGCAAAGTGACAGAGCGACTGATCCCGGAGGAGGTCATCAGTGGAGTGGTCACCAAGCCAAGTGGGCAACGGCACCGCAAAACTATCATTCCCCTTCCACTCCCGGCCTTTGATGGCCATCTTGTAGCCGCGCTTATGACTCGTGTACCTCCCGAATAGATACGGCACCACATAGCTTTGCACACGCAAGCAGTTCCAGAAGTTCTTACTACCGATGAACTCTTGGACTGCTCCGGAGACGACCGAAGAGGGTTTCTCGATGAACTTTTCCCCAAGATGTTGGAACCAGAACGTGGCTGCGTATCGCAAGAAAGCATGTTCTTTTGGGATTGTGCTATCCAGGAATCCAAGGTCCATATGCTTCGAGTATCTGCTGTACATGAGATACGTCAGACAGTCTAGACCGATCTCTTCGTGGGCGTTGGATGGAGCAACGAAGTACTTGTAGAGCGACCCGTCAACACCCAAGTCGGAAGTTTTCGGATCCTGCTGGAAGAAGTCTTTGACACTTTTATGGCAGAATCTGATTAGTTGACGCCGATTCGACTCCGAGGGATGTTCTTCAACAATAATAAGTGATCCACAGAGGTCTCGAATGAGTTCTTCTTTCGGTAATCGAGAGGCACTGTAATCTTGACTTCCGCGCTGAATCGCAAGTGCGTCGACCAGTTCATCAACGCACATGGCTTGTTGTGCCGAGCTCAATATGAGGAATATGCGTCTAAGAAGGTAAGAAATTTGAAGCCATCAGTTCCAAGCATCGAATCTTGACTCACCTGGCGACTAATTGCTCCATCCGACCCCGAGCATCAATTTTCGCTAGTGTACGCGTATAATAGCCGTTGAGCTTTTTCGGAAATATCTTCAGTTCCGCTTCAATGTCTTCCTCGCTCGTGAGCTTTTCAAGAGTCTCGGAAACAAACCTAGCGATGAGGAAATTGTTGTCGCATTCGTTGGTCCACGCGCGAAGACAGTTTTTACAGCTAATCTTCGTTGAAAGGTAACTCTTAATATCTGCTCGTATGTCTTCAGGGAGAGGGCATATTTCCACGGCTTCGATCTTTCGCATAGTCTTCTCGATCTCTGATACACGGCTAGTGAACAGCCACCTCACCGTACCGAGAGTTGGTTGATCAATGAGCCATTCGATGAAGCTCAGCATATCCTTTTCGTCCTCGCATTCGTCAATGCCATCAATGACTATGTAAAGATCGTCGGTCCGAGTGATAAGCTCATACACGACACTCACCGTGGCACGGAGATTGTTCAAATAAGGAGAGAACTGCGCTTCCTTCTCATATAAGTCAACCAACTTGTCGGATGGTGTTTTGACAAAGGCGAGCAGCTGCAGAGCCAGTATTCGAAGGCCGTCGGCAACGTGGCGACTGGAATTCTTGCTGAAGGAATAGAAGAAGTATGCCACCTTCTTGTCCCTCTTGGTCAGATAGTCTATCACCGCAGACGCAAGTACGCTTTTCCCAGATCCAGGCTGTGCGTTGTACCAGAGCAATGCGTTATTTCTAGAATCGTACCAATCTAGAAACCGCTGATCTTCGAGAATCCAAGTGCATGTACTTTCATGTCGCAGGTCCAATTGTACTTCATAGTCACCTTTGAAGTCGACGCCATCTTGGCCCATTATCCATCGCCTAATGTCATTCTTGAGAGATTTTTGGTCGGCGTCTGCTCTGGCTTGGCGGTCTATATCCGCCATAAGTAAGCCGGCGGCCTGGGAGATCCCTAAATTGATGTGCATGTCTTCTTGGAGGTTTTTAAGAGCTTCTTCTGTCTCCTTTTTCAAAGGTGTAACCAAGGTCCTAGGGAGGATGCCCTTGGGCTTCGAAGACGACAGCACTTTAGACAACTTGTACCAGAACGTAATGATTTCCTTGTAAGAATGTACAAGTCGCGAGCCAAGATCGGGAGACGAGGAAAGCCTCTTATAGATTTCCAAGATTCCCGCAATTCGCTCCATGGCAGTTACAACAATTTCAAGGTATTCGTCAATTGCGATGGCCATCTCTAGTACGATGCGAGCTCCCACGAATGCTATAGCCACGCCGAATGGGGCCATTTGAGCCAATGCCTCACATTTCTTTAGTACGGTCTTGAAGATTTCAAGGAAAGGGCTCAGCCGATGAAGCAGCTGATAACCCTTCCCAGTTCGTTTTCGAGCATCAAGCTCCAAGATGGAGCTTTGCAGCGCTTCAGCTGATGCTTCGCTTTGGGGTAGCCCGTCATCTGTACCTGGCGGTCCGACATGGTTTGCGAGCGCCTGGAGAAACGGGTTCTTTGAATCTTCTTTGTGTTTTTGCTTCAGTTCAGCTAGAAACTCATCGATCGCAGTGGCAAATGCCTTGGGAGGGGCCGTCCGTCCAGCATCGCTGACTTGGCTAATTGTGGAGGCGGAAGGGTCCATACTGTAGTAGAACCATCAATTAAGGCATCTATCTATATAGTCCCAATGAGTGCGGTGCGAAAGACCATAGACGCAAACCTTTCACAACTAAGTTAATGAATTATACATTCAAGCTCTGAACAATCATGTTAAGAGAAATTACCTCGAATAATGAGGAACCAGGCAGGCATTGTTTCCCTAGGTACATGGTGACGCTTAGTGGCGAGATGATCTTACCTGGTACCATGTAATATGGTTGGGGGCCAAATGCAACCCCAGCAGAGAAAACCAATAAATAGTATAATCTAGCACCCCAGCGGGGAAAGCATGTCTTCTCTGCCCAATCTTAGTCCCTTATGGTCCTACTGATAAAAGGTCGACTGAATGAATCTCGCCTTCGACTTCCATCAACTAACCCCTCCGGATTTAGCTACATCATGTTGCATGATTTCGAACTAAACATGTTGAGCCGTCGATCAAAGTGAGCGAAGGATGAAGTAAGCTTTCTCCACGAGCTATTTGGCTGACGTGCTGATCTGCCTAACCGATGTAACTACATGTGAAGGATCACACAGCCTGCTTGACGTACAACCCCTGCCTGATAAAGCGATGAAAGGGCTCATCGGCCTGCCCATTTACCTCGCTGATGTGATTTCTTCTCATAGTCATTTGATTGTGTAGTTTGTCCCAGAACATGATAGTATAGATGCCACTATTCTCGGAAAATGCCTGAGCAACTTGAACCACCCGTGTCGACCTCCAAGGGTAGCCAATTCGGCTCTCGCTGTGAGTTCAAGACCTACCACACAGTTCCAAATAAAGAA
The DNA here is from genome assembly GCA_025201785.1 of Xylaria longipes. Classification (NCBI taxonomy): domain Eukaryota; kingdom Fungi; phylum Ascomycota; class Sordariomycetes; order Xylariales; family Xylariaceae; genus Xylaria; species Xylaria longipes. Next base: position 63,191 of record MU619826.1, read on the forward strand.
GGGCGACTCAAAGTTAAGCCAATTGTCGATCCCTTTGAGCATGAGGCCGGGAGTCACATTGACAATACCTATGCACTCGTCATCAGCCGCGAGTTCACAGTCAAGGACCAGTCGGCGCCAAAATCTGTGACTCTCAAGGTCAACTCTCCCCAGCTACTTAAGGCATTTCGAGATGTTGTCGGATCGTATCCCTCTGTTCCATCAGACTTCATGTCGCCCGTCGAGATCAAGAACCCATTTCAAATGCTGGTCCACTACTGGGAGGAGCTAGACGATTATCGAAAGGAGACAGTCGACAATGAGATGCGCATGCACTTAAACTTACTGTTCCAGTTCATGGAAAACGAGGTGGGTCCTGAGAGGACCAAAATCATGAATATGTTAAAGCAAGGCCAGATTACCTACCTCATGGCGTGGGTAATATACCGACCAGGCGACATACTCTACACCAAGGTCATGGGGCATGACTGGCTGCTGCGCTGCACAAAAACCGTGTACGAGGAGAACAAGAAGATAGGTCCGTACTTTGAGGTTCATTGCACATACACAGATCATGACGGGAAAGATGCTGGCATTGCAGCGCACAAAATTATGTTGTTACAAAAACGGGACTTTGGCGCCGAAAACCCTGCGATTATTACTGAACTGCCAATATTTCCGAGGAAATATTACCACAGCGATGGTCTTGAGGAAGAGTTAGAGAAAAGAGGTAAAACATTCCTGGATCTTCGCGGTTGTTCCGTACAGACGTACGACGGACTGGCCGAGTATCTGAAAGACCCTCCATGGACCTTTTGGGACTATGATATGGCCAGGGCAGAAGCCATTTGGCTTCCGTATACAGTAAGTATTTAGCAAATGAATTTCATGTGATCAATTAACACTGACTAAGCCCTCTAAAAGGAAACGGGAAGAGTCGTTCTTGACAAAGCAACCTTCCAGGAAGACCACTCAGCTAAGACACCAAGGATTATTAAATCCAACCCCGAGCTGGTTTTATGCCCTCCATTCACGATCGGCTACTCACTCGCCAAGAAGGAATGGTGTCGCTTCCTAGTGCAAAACATACGTCCCGTGCAATGGAAACCCGACGCGTGGGAGAAACTGATCCTGGAAGAAGAGCAGAAGCTAGTCCTCCAAGCGCTGGTGACCTCGCATTCGTACCCTGAGAATGCGCGAGACCAGCCCGAGCAAAAAGGGAAGGGCTTGGTCATACTGCTCCATGGTACGCCGGGGTCAGGCAAGACGCTCAGCGCCGAGTCGTCAGCGGAACTGACGCACAAGGCCCTGATCTCGACATCAATGGCCAGCCTCGACACGGAGCGACTGTAAGTTTCGCCTCATGAATTCCACGAGCAAGACACCCACTCACAGCACAGATCCTTCATCTTTGAGCGCAATCTCCGCCGCCTCCTACAATACGCAACGCTATGGAAAGCGATCGTACTTCTAGACGAAGCCGACGTGTTCCTCGAGATGCGAGAGGAGAAAGCCGGCAACGCGGAACGTAACTCGCTCGTGGCCATCTTCCTCAGGGAACTCGAGTATTTCTCGGGGATAATCTTCCTGACGACGAACCGTGTAGAGACGTTCGACTGGGCGATGAAGTCGCGGATCCACCTGGCGTTGGGTTTCACGCCTCCAGGCACTTCAGTTCGACGGCAGATGTGGGCGCAGGCCCTAGGGACCATACCCGCCGACGAGCTCGGTATCGGCGACGTGAGCGAAGCCGTGAAGGTCCTTGCGGGCTGTAATCTTAATGGACGCGAGATCTACAACACCCTAAATACGGCGAGGACGATTGCGAAGTTCGAGCGCAAGAAATTGCTGTTGGAGCATATCCAGAAGGTTCTCAAGGTTCGGGATTCGTTCGACAAGAAGTTGACGCAGGAGAGGATGAAGTTGAAACAATCCTTCTCAGAGCAGGTACCGCCTGGCCACGAATTAGTGAAACGGGGTTCGATATTAACGGAGGAGCCGGAGGAGTACGGGTCGAACTAGAACCTAGTACCTACGTAGGGAGGTAATCCATATAGTAGGCCTCTGAAGTCGAATATTATCCTAAGCCTAGACGCCTATCAAATGATGAACAAGCATGTACTGGTAGTGAGCACCCAGGCCTCAAAACATGTGATATCGATACACACAATCACAGAAACCTTGATACTTCTTAGCATACTAATCTAGGCTTGGATAGGGAGGCAATGAGGCACTATCACTTGTCGGGTTGGATTCGGGGCCTATCTCGGGGGGCGTACGCCTCACGTGGCACCACATTGAAGCCTGCCTAGCAGAATGGCCGAGTAGTGTACGGGTACGTCGATATTTCATTTTCACACCCTCAGAACTTCCTTCTATTGGTACCGAATCTAAGTAAGGTATATTTTGAATACGTAGTTGCGCAGGTGACTCTAAAACACCGGGCTGGACTCTGGACTCTAGGCTGGAAGTTTTTGTTATGTTGTCTCGGGCCTCATGACACCCACATCCTTGACTCTTAAGGCCCAATCTGAAATGTCCATCTACTATTGGAGGTATTGTTGGACCGGTGTACGGAAGCCTGCAGCTCCTATGTCCCTCCTGCATCCACCTCTCTCTCGTTGGTGATTCTACGCGCCTCCGCATGGCTAATGAAAGTCAACATGTCCCATTAAACCACTACGCGAAGGAGGCTTTCTGGCTAATGCATACCACGTGTCATAAATGGTAGAAAGGAACAGAAGAGCTTTTCAATACGCTCTTAACGGCGGAGCTGAAAATTCAGACCACAGGGCTTAGCACACTGCCAAGTAGTGTAATTCCTACCATATGAAGGAGAGTAGCCCAGCGAGGTTATAATTCGAAGCAATGGAGGTCAAGATCAAAAGTAATGGCTACTTCTGACTCTGCTTATGCAGTCGGAAATTAAAGCTTTTCGTCTCGCCTAAGATCAAATTCCTTAGATTGCATCCCCTATCATCTCCTCTGCCAATAATAATTGGATATGATACCGTTCAACGAAGTTCTAATCCATGCTCTCCCTCTTGGTTTGCAGTTCTCGGTGAACCAAGGTGGATAGATTGAGCATAACCTTCTCTTTTGTCTATCCAATAGCCGTTGCATGATTTCTGTCCCCAATTCATAACACCACACGTGTCTCCTGTGGTAGAACAGAGACAAGGGGGCGGTGAATATGCCGTGTCAGACCAGAGGCCTGATCGTATAGATGGTGCCCCAAGGGAAAAAAGGCGCTGTTGGAGCAACGTACGCTGACGCCTTCGAATCATAGGCACATATTCGAAACCGAGGTCTCCCCTAATATACCCAGTGGTATCCCTTCACAATAATATCTGGATACATAATCTAGAAGTTTCTCTATGTAGTTGACGAACATAATGGTAGTGAGTAAATAAATATACTATCATATAGCTTCGGTATCTTCACACTTTCAGGAACCTAGGAAGTCTTATCTAGCTGAAAGTTTCGACAGACACATATTTCAAATGCATTGTTTCAAATAATATATCACGGTATTACAATGTGACCTGCATGTACCACGGTATCTACAAGCGCTGAAACATTCCGTCATGAGACTCCTAACTTCACCGCCTGGCCTCTGCACCCTCTTCTTTCGCTAATTATTGCCCTGGGTTCTTCCCTTCCTATCAGGCCATGATTATAAAACTACCCTGGGGTTTTCATATAATATTTTTGTATATATATACGTGCCCTTAGATCTCTTTCAGACTTGGGGAGGTCCGAGAATCAAATCATTTATCTATTGACCTCTGGCTACTGCCACCTACCCGGCTGTATTCGGTCTATCTATTCCCTCTGTGACTAGCCTCCCTGACACTTTCATCCACGTATTATCTTACGATACTCGTCTCACTACGCATGAAATAGGTGTTGGCACATCTAGCTGTCTCCACTCCTTTTCATCACGGCGGCAAATCTACTCGAGTCGATTATTCTTTTTACCTTTTCGCCTCAAAGGTAAAGCACAGGGGTGTATGAACTAGGTAGGCTGATTAAGACAACCTATCACCAACACTATCACGTACTAACACCACGTACTAAAGCTACTCCCTCCTTTCTGAACAATTTTTCAGAATGGATACCATTTTGGCTGAAGGGCTACGCTCTGAGAAACCATATCATTTCCGCGAGGAACAGAAAAAGGAAATTATTCGAAGCGTCTCATACTACAACAAGCGCAATAGTTACTCCGTCATATGGTTTCCCCATCACGGTATTGGGCCATTACTGACCGAACCCTTCGAACGGACCTCCGATGCATCAATTGGTTATTTCGGACAACTACCGGCCGAGCTCCTTAGAATCGTGTTAGAAAGCCTGGACATCTACTCCCTGTTCAAATTTCGACAAACAAGTGTCAATGTGAGAAGATGTTTACATGATACGTTATATTCGTCATATGGGGTGGTTGTCAAACATGGGTATATCCTTTTTTGCGCCTTATTCCGAACACAGCTTTCCGCCCACGTTTCTTTGTTCGAATTTTACAAGGCAATGCGCACCGAAGCATGTGCGACCTGCGGCGAATTTTCGGGATTTATATCAATCCCAACATGGACGAGATGCTGTTTTAAATGCATCCACAACGCCCCTGAACTACGAATGCAATCACTCAATAGTGCGAGGGAGTACTTCAGTTTAACCAGACCTCAATTAGACCAGCTCGGCTCATTTAGAACTTTGCCGGGAAAATACGACATATTGGAGACACCCCAACAGAGACTAAGGTTCATGGTCGTTTCTACCCATCAGGCCTCGATGATTTCGGGATGGGAACCGCGAAGGATAGAGCATCCGCGCCAGATTCAAAAGTTCAACTTCATGGTGTCGTGCGCACTTCCCTTCTATGATACGCGGACTAAAGATGAGGTAGTCGAAAAGGGACGATGGTGTTTAGGGTGTAAAGCTTCTCCGATCGTTAAATGGGAAGCCCGGGAAAGGGCTTATTCCAATGATGGCTTCCTGAGACATTTCCGATTATGCAAACAAGCACAGGACCTGTGGGAATTAAACCAAGAACGCAAGAAGCTACCAGAATTGCTAGATTCGATTATGAAGCACGATGGCTATGAGCTATATAGATTCTGTTACGATGCCTCCCCTGGAGCGGAGGACATGTATGTATATAGCAAAGAACCAGTCTAAGAAGGTGTTTAGACCCTTTCCGCAACAACAATAGTCCATGCATACCCCATACTTGACCTAAAAGATCATGACAGATATTATCAGAGATATATAACAACTTCGAACTAACTTATTTGGGCCTATCTATGGAAGCTGCCCGGAAAGAAGGCCTCTATAATTTAAACGAATTGCTTGATTTTGAACATAGGATATATAAATTATTCTCTCAATGCAGGACTAGATTTCATAAGGTGTGCCTCCTTCCTCAATAATTAATATGTTCTATTTTGACCCGCAAATTTCGCTGTTGCATAACAATGTTCTGGGTTACATGCCTGTCTAGAGGACGTTTACGCAAAACGTGCGAAAGGTGGCTTCGCTGTTGCGAGGAACTCGGGATGGTGTTTGCTCGTACTAATTCTTGCCTTTTCGAATCCTGTAAAATCCCCGAATCCCTTGTATCTGAGCTGAAACCATTGTGTTGGCCCAGAAGATCCCCCCGGCGACGGGTTTCAATTCCGAGAGTTCTAGGAACTAGGGTGGTTGAAGTAAAAGAAAACCTTGACAAGAGTGGTCCTAGGTGTAAAGATACCTGTGTACGGGCCAACACTTTCCTTAACGCACACTAGCACTAATCAAAACCACCCTTACATCCGGACATTGTCATGGAAAGCTACGGAATAACCCCCAAAGACCGGCAGTGCCAAGCACGAGCCCTTGGCCCGTGTGTATATACACTAACATCCTAAGCCTGATAGATACCTAGGTAGATAGGGGTTTTTCCCTCCTTGCGCAATAACGATAGTCAATGCTGGAACATCCAGCAATGTGAACTATAATGAACATCATCCTGCTGAGCAAGGATGAAACGGCAACGAAACAAACATAAAGGAGATCTCAAGTATAAAAATGTTCTAAAGGATAGCAAAGTATAATTAAACCAGCATTGGTAAACTGGACTATTAGGGCAAAGCAACACCCGCGGGGACTATGAGATGGTCCATCTCTACAACAAGGGGTCCCAATATCGTTCAATACCAAAATCTCCACAACGGTCACATCATGGCACCGGTATTGCTCATGATGTAGATATCCAACCGCCATGTAGGTAGTGAAACATTAGAACATTCCGCCGCCGTCTGGTGCATTGTGCATTTCAATGCAGTAAGTATCTGCAACCACTCGGCTTCCACCCATTGCATTATAGCTTCTACATGATCGGGGCTGTCCTCTACCTGTTCTTGGAGTCAAATTGAGGTTTCGAAATCAATCATGTACCTCTTTCCGACCTAGTAATTACTAAAGTTGGCCTAAATTCGTACCAGAGCTAGAATATGGCACTAATCGTACTCCATTTGCATTTTTTTTTCATCCCTATATCTCACACAGTTCTACTAGCGGCACCTATAGAAAGTCTGCCCTTGTTTCTCCAGTATAGCCACCAGCCTGGGCCGGGCACATCTTATCTAGCACGCGCGGTGTCATAGACTGTATTACAACAAAAAGCTTTCCTTGCTAAGGCGCTTAGTCTCCCCGTTCGAATTGTCGAGAACAATGTGCCTTAACAAGATTAAACCCCCTTTCGATGGCATAATGCATAAAATGCTCGCAAGGCAATGATAGTATCAATCAAATACCGTCACTATTCGCCCAATAGATAACCACAAGCCGAAGGCTCATGAACACCATAAGTGGCAACACACAAGCATAAGCCCGTTCCAATAACCAGATGAGCCTTTACTCCACCCATTTCTTATCAATCATTCAGCTCACATCTAATCGGTACGGAAGACCTAGAATTAATAACCACATCGCTTGAATCCCTTGTCTCATCTCATTTCATCTAGTCTCATCTTACATCTACCCCAGACTTGCAAGGTCATCATCATCATTATTCAGAGCACTTATCTAGTTTTATCTATATACCTTTTGAAAGAGGTCGGTCAATTAGGAGTCTCCTCACTCTTCCAAATCGTCTGGAAGCGTCTGAGAAGCGACTTGTTTCCGCGCACGTCGGGGAGGGAAGAGGAGCGAGGCGGAAACTGCCACTCCGAGTCGACATCCATCTCCCACAGCCGGGGTAGGGGTGAAGGTGTCCGGCACCCAATGTTCTACATCACGGTGCAGTCACCTTCCTGCTGCTTGCCGCTGACCTTGCTACGAGTGATGCGCTCGCGTTGGCGAGGGGCGTTCCGGCCGGACCGTTTGAGGTCCTCGAGCCGCTCCCGGGCTTTGGGGAAGTCTTGGGCTGTCGTCATATATTAGCTGTTTATGTTATGCGTCACGTTCCTAAATGGTATGTTACTCACCAGCTGCTCGCCAGTACCACCGCTTCGCATCCTCAAGGTTGGCGGGAACGCCAATGCCAACTTCGGTAAAATATCCCATCGCATATTCCGCCTTAGCTAAGCCGGCCTGTGCAGCTTTGCGAGCCCACAGGTAGGCTTCTGTGTCGCTCTGTTGTAAGACACCGTCGCTTCCTGTCAGGTACCAGCCACTGAGTGCCAGCTCAGATTGATGCTCCCCTTGTGTTGCGGCACGACTGTACCACATGATCGATTGTCTAGGATCGATAGGGCAACCCATAGAGCCAAACTCAAAAATACATCCTAAGCGGAACTGGCTAAACTTGTAGCCGAGGTGGGCGGCTTGTTCGAATAATTGTAGGGCATATGCCTCGTCTCGAAGGATCACATCGTTGGGCTGGGCCGATTCGTACAAGAGACCAAGTTCATGTAGAGCGTGTGGGTTTTCTGCATCAGCTCGCTCGGCGGCTCGTTTGAGCCAGCCGATGGCTTCGCGAGGGTTCTTCTGCTGTCCAAGTAGACCTTTCAAAAGAATCATACCAACCTTATACATGGCAGGCGTATCCCCTAAAGTAGCCGCGCGCTTGTACCATTGAATGGCCTTTAAGGGATCCTTGCGTGTCCCACCTCCATCGTCGTTACCGAGTTCGCAACAGACGGCAGTGCGATACGCGGCAGCAGCATGGCCTAGTTTCGCTGCAGATTGGTAGAGTGTGAATGCCTCTTTCGGGTCAGGCTCATGGCCTAAAGTACCTCGACCCATGCAGTCGGCCAAGAAGAACATGGCGTCTAGATTCTGCGCACCCACTAATTTCTTCAAAATCTTATGCGAATCCATGATATAACGCTCGCGAGACTTTGCCCTTGCCTTCGGGTCAGGAAGTCGAGGCACAAGGACGTCTGCCGCTTCTATCAGCTTCTTAGCCAGGGTAAGGGCAGACTGCTGATCGTTGGGGTCATTTTTAATGATAGCACGTAGGCGCTCGAGCTCTTCGATAGTGACCGGTGGCTGTTCGGTAACGGACGGGGGTCTTGCATCCTGAGGTGTGTTCTGAGACATAGTCTGAGGAGCTGGGGAAGGGCGTCCCTGGGCTCCAGCCGCAGCAGCTGGTGTGCCGCCGTTATAGTTTCGGACAGGGGGCGGTTTATCGTTCATATTTACCATGGAATTCGGCATCAAACCAGGGCGGACAGGTGGCGGATGCCCAGATGCAGATCGACTTGCCGGTGGACTAGCCTGTGCGCTTGGCCTTGTGGCTGCAGGGTTGCTAGGCAAACCAGGCTTGTACGCCTGAAATCCACCAGAAGGTATGGGAGGCATGTCGTTGGCCATCTCGAATACCGCGGACTGGGGCTCACGTAGATTGGGCTGCGACTTTGTTCGTGACACCTCCGGGAAACGAGCGGGCCCGGGCTGAGGTATGCCGGCTTGGGGTGGAGGGGCTCGCATTTGTTGATCAAACGACGACTGGTGACCTTGGCCAGGAGGAGGTGCAGCTTCAAAATCCGGTACACGCTCTGGTGGTTGCTCGGCTGGATATGATTCACCACTCATCCTTGGGTCGTAGTAGGAATCATACAAATCTCCTATTGACCCCCGATCGGGCTCATCATTCCATCCGGGAGGCTGCAGGGCGGCGTTATTCATGGGTAGAGGGGGGGCCTCGTTAGGATATGTCCTATGGGGAACAGGCCGATTGCTCTGGGCCTGGGCCGTAGCCGGTCGCGGCGGAGGCATCTGCTGCCCAGCTTGTCCATTGTAGTTGGCGCTATCCATCCGGGGAGGTGGCATCGCATTGCGCATTGGGTATTCGTTATTCGCAGGCATGGTCATGCTTCGGGGCGGTGGGCCGAAGTCATTTCGTTGCGGTGACATGGGCGGACCATAACCATCATCGTTATAATCGCCGTAGCCTGGATGTTGGAGCGGCGGCGGGCCCCGTCTAGGATCAGAGTAACCTTGGGGTGGAAAGCCTCGTGCGCCGCTTCGTTGGCTATCCATGGATGGGCGTCCATAGTCGTCCATAGACTGGTGTCGGGGCCCAGGTCCCGGACCCGGACCCGGACCTCTATTGGGAGGTGGTCTTCCATTTATATCCAACCCACCCATACGGTCGATGATCTGGTTTTCCTGCTCGAGATCTGTCTGTCGATTATGCCCAGGGAACACGGGAAACGGACTACCAAAATCTTGCTCATCGGGACTCATCATGGGAGGACCTGGCCGGTTGACTAGATACTATCAGCGTTGTGGACCGTGATTTTCGTGCTCATATCGACTTACCGTGTTGATCCAACGAGCCGCTCCGATCAGGCGGTCCAGAACGACCCCCGGGGCCTTGAGGCGGATATCCTCTACCAGGGCCTGGCGGTGGTCCTCCGCCACCGCGCATTGGCCCGCCACGCATTGGTCCACCTCGCATTGATCCACCTCTTCCTCTCGGCGGCGGTGGACGACCTCCTCTTCCTGGACCAGGGGGGCCACGGTACATGTCCTGTTGCGGATAGCCTTGGTTGGGTGGTGGAGGGCCTCTTCCGTAGTTGACGTCTTGGGGCGGCGGACCGTAACCCTGGCCGTATCCGTCGTCGTACTGATCATAACCTCCATAGCCATAATCCTCCTGATACTGGTCGTATTGTCTCTGAGGAGGCGGTGGGTATGCGCCGCCAGGACCTCCACGAGGAGCTCGTGCAGCTGGCCCAGTGTAGGGTCGCTCTGCATATCTACCATCATATGCCATCGTGTCGGAGGAAAGCCGCGACGGCGGGTTTGTGCGGCGAGCTGGCGTGCAGTGATTGCGCGGTACGCAGGACAACGATCAACGGTGCCCTGTAGTGGATGCGATTTAGAAGCCCCCGCGGGCTACGATCCCTCTGCGTAGTCGTCTTCAGCGCAAGATCGGGTTCGCCGGGGTCATGAACAAGCCATGAATTACGTATAGAAGGTAGAGTCGGTCGGTCGGTCGGCTGTCGTCGACGATGTAGTTTTGGAAATATCGCAATTAGACACAATGTGCTGCCAGCGACGTCGTGTCAGACGTGGATGGAGCCGGATGTGTTATTAGTTGGTGACAGGGAGTCGGATGCGAATGTTGTTGGTGAACGGGTCTCTCGGTACAATAATGATCGCCAGTTTCGAGATGGCCTGCGAGAGGAAGCAAGAAGCGCGCGGTGGGTGGATTCGGGTAGGTTGCAGGCGGCTCGGGACGCGCTGCGCTGGGGGCGTGCTGCTTGTGCTTATTAGTCGAGTCAGGTGGCAGGCCATCTAGGAGGGCGCTTCACCACAAGTAGCAGACAGGCAGCTCTGGATCAGGTTGCCTGCAGACGAGAGAAATAGTGAGTGAGTACTAAGGTAAGGCAAATAATAACAAATCGTTTGCTAGACTTACGTAGGTAGTGACTGGCGTTGGTTGTCGCAAAGTGTTGTGCTTAATTACAGGACCGGGCAGTAATCGAGAGAGCCTTGCTCTATGCTCGGGTAGATGTCAATGCCAATCGGGCCAACAGCTGTGCGTGCGACAATAGTATAGAAAGTAAGGGCCAATACGAAGCACCACGTCACATGTCACCAAAATAGAAAGTATCAGGGCCTCGCAGGAGGGTCGAAAGGGAGCGGGATGCGTTGTCGCCGCGAGTGTGAGAATATAATGGGCTGTTGTGGTGCAACGTCTCAGACGGGTACTGACCTACTTACTGGCATGCATGTGCAGGTTGGGTTGGTGGGAGAAGGGGAAGGGGAAAAGAGGATTTGGGGGACCCGACGTCGGAAAAGGAAGGATCGCTATCAACAATGCCGATTGTATTATTTTATGGTTTTGACGTGGGAGCTGGGGGAAAAGGATGTGTGTATTATTAAGGGTCTCTAAATCACTTTCGGGTCTGGTAAGTAAGTAAGTATGTATGATGGACAAAGAAGGAGACGGAGAAAAAAGACGGGCAACTGCTAGTTAGGTACGCAGGCCAGGGTCTTCGAGGATCTTCAAACAACAAAATGAATGCAGACAAAAAAGACGTTGGGGTGGGATACTGTAGGTACCGGACCGGTACTCTGCTGGGCACTGGGCAGCATTACTTACAAGGCCGAAGTACAGTACTGCAGTGTCGAACCCTTGCAGCCATAGGTATTAATTCAGGTATTGTATACGGACAACTGGTTTCAGCAGCAGCCCTGCCGACCCCTTTTAACTATGAATAACATATCTCACACACATGCAGCCTTTCTAGGTATTAATTCCTCGGAAAACCAGATAACATGAAGCGATACAGCTTGTTCTACCTTACAGCGGATGTACTGGCTGCTATCGTGAGTATCTACTGTACGTACCTACCTATACAGTACCTGCACGGTATGGGCGGCTCATAAACCCATAGCGACATTTGACGCCTGTAACTCTTTTTCTATCTTTGTCCAGTCCTACAAACAATGGTAATTTCCAACGGCATGCTTATCCGAGTCCTGTCCGCAGACTTGTCCGAGCACACCTGCGGCTACCACGCCACAACCGGCGTCTTCATCCGGCGGTTATAATAATGGATATGTGGCTGAGTCCTATTAGGTAGCCCTTGTAGTAGGTACCTACCTAGGTAGGTACTTCACGTTGAACTGTCCTACGTCGCTTTATTTCATTCATCTTGGACAACCGTTATTGCGCAACAACAGATGGCAATTCGCGAAAGCCCGGTGCATAAGTCATAAGATTGAGAGTCACTGGAAACGCTGAGTCTCACCTTGTACCCGGCATTGTGTCAAAAATAGCAAGGGTTGAGGCCAGCCCAGCCGCTCATTGGCGCCGTCAGCCCCAGCATCCTAGTCCGTACCCGGCATTTCCTTGAGCCTTGCTCAATTGCTTCTTTGCTCTATCAGAGCTACCCGGCTTCAGGATTACTAGGTTATTGAACCCTCAATATAGTATACATACTCCATCAACATATCGTTAAGGGATGGCTATACCGATAACGCGTCTGTAAACGTCTCCTCTTCCCTGCATATATTATAGCATCATCAGTTTGGGCGCACCGCTATGATGAGGTTCGATGACCGCCGAGTCTCAAAAGGGTTGTCATTCTGTCAACCCCTAATAGTACAAGACATGCCGCTGCGTACAACTAGCCAGTAGCACAGCCCGTGGTTTGCTTCGGCCCATGAAATTATATCAATTGGCCAGAACGAGTCGTCTCGGTGAAGAGATTAAATCATCAACACTTCGGAGAGCGAATTTCCGGCTCAGCTACGATGTTCTAGAGACATATTGCTTAAAGTCCGAAAGTCCATAATCTTACGATCCTACAGTCTGCCTACAGCATTCAGCCAGAGATCCTATAAATGCATCGGGTCCAGGTGCCTGCACTGGTCCGCGGGTGGCTGGACTGAGGGAACTCGCTGACCGGCGTTGGAGCGCCAAAGTGGGGGCGATGGACGAGGAGTACTTACGTACCGTACCAAGACCCGCTGGGTGCAGTAAATAGTAAATCAATGGTAAATCAACGGTTTAAAATCTTCAACGTTTGCTGCAGAGTAAATACTTAAAATCTTATTAGCAGAAATAAATAGTTTAAAAATTTTAAACGTCGAACGTTAAACAAGCGTTTAAATTTTTAAACGTTTACGACTGCTAAAACGTTTAAGCCCGCTGTACTTTACTAAAAGAAATACGCTATAACAGTTGTTTTACTACACGGTTGTTCTACTACGGTTGTTCTACTACGGTTGTTCTACTACAGTTGTTCTACTACGGTTGTTCTACTACGGTTGTTCTACTACAGTTGTTCTACTACGGTTGTTTTACTACAGTTGTTCTACTACGTATAGTTATTTTGCTACAATTTATTACAATTAAAAATTACAGCGTGGAGTAGAATTGAACTATTGGACTAGATCAATTAATCTAGCTAGCTATCTAGTTAACTATTTTAATGAAATAGAAGCTGCTGCGTTATTTAGCTTAATATAGGAGCGAAGCTATCGTAACTTCCGCGCGCGACGACGACTTGCCCGTAGTTGCATGCGTACGGCTGCGTAGGCTGCGTAGGCTGCGTAGGCTGCGTGGGCTGTATGGGCTGTAGGCCCGTATAGGCGGCTGTAGGCCCTTCTAACGACCTGTTCGTCGTTACATTTATCAAGCGTTTATTAAACGTTTAAAGAATTACAAACGTTTAAATATTTCAAACGTTTAAATCAATTAAACAGTTTAATTTCATCAACGCTAAAGAATTCAAACGCTTATTTACTTAAACTATTAATTCACTATTAAAAATTCTTCAACTATTTATCAATGGTTTACTACACCCTGCAGGTCTTGGTACGGTAGGTACCTACCTCATTATAGTGGGGTAGTGGGGTAATGACAGTCCCTAAAAATATGGGTCAAGTCATCCATGATCAATGGTCTCACGAGCCACTCATGAGCCACATAATTAGCCATATTTGGAGCTAAGAAAGACCCTGGACTTTCGTCATTGATGTCGCGTACTGTACAGTAGCTAAATAGTATCGAGATCCCAAAAGCACACCCGAGCAGAAACCAGAGGTCGATTACGCTACAACGCTCACCAACAAGACGTCTTCCCGACAGCAGATCCCGTTTCCGGTGCAAACAGTACACTGTGCACAGAATGGCGGCCAAATCAGGACGGTTAGGCACATGGCTGAAGATGCTGGCCGTGTAAGCACTTTCTCTCTCCACGGGTGGCTATACCAGCTGCTGAAGCTGGCCATAGTAAGACCAGTACGACTGACGTTCTCCCCGGGGTTGTCGCAAAAGTGGTGCCGGAGTATGCGTCGGTGGCCCGGCATTCGTCATGTGGATCCAGCCGACGGACGAGGAGCTGTTCAAGAGATACAACCCCGAGCTGCAGAAGAAGAGCCTCGAGCGCCGGTACGAGAAACAGAAGGACTTCGACGACTTCGTCACCCGGTTGAAGGAGTATTCGAAGTCTGATAAGCCGAGTACGCGACCCCCCCGCCTCGCCACCAAATTTCTCTATTACACTGTCGACGCCGGCCCGAAGGCTTTCTTTTGCGACGATGTATATACTGTCGTTTTAAGAGTCCCTGGCTAACGACTTTGTGTTGATGTAGTATGGACAGTGCAGGAAGAAGCGGCGCAGAAGTATAGGGAGGAGTCGCTGCGACAAGACTACCAGAATGCCACGGACACGAAGGCGAGACAGGAGGCTATGAGGAGGGAGGCCGGGCTGTTACAGGGCGCCGGGGAGCTGGAGAGCACAGGGAAATCGAAACCGACGGACAATCCTGTGCTCTGATGCGTCGAAGGCTAGCCGTTCCTTTATTTAATTGTATCATCACTGTGTCTATAGACGTACATGTACTCAGCAGGGTTTCATGGGGGGTTGGCGTTTGGAAAATCGACACAAAATACGGGGGTTTTTGGTACTCCGTCGTGCTCCGTATACGATGTACTCTACTATCAGTTGAAATCTCCAGGTATCCGGGAATGGTATATACCCGTTGCGATCCCAGTGCCGTTCTGAATAGGCATGGGCAGCGTACATTTCACAAACTAATCAACAGCAGCTTCTACAATCACGTTGTAATTTCTCCCTCTAAGCTCGCTATCCTGGTATCTACCAACCTGCGAATCTGCTCCCATCTCTCTATCAACATGTCCGACTGCGCCCGTTCGCCGACCTCGAGCGCCCGAATCTGCTCGACGGTGCCCTCAACCGTCGTCGCATACTCCCGCAACAGCTCCAACAGTAACGCATCCACAGCTGCCTGGCTCCCCTCGCCATCATCACTCCCATTAACAAAGCGCATCCACTCGCCAACCTTGCAGCAAAGCAGCCTAAGCGCAACCTGGGTGCGATGACAAACGGTGTCGCGATCAAGGACATACCGTCCCAAGAATCCCGTATCTTCAAGGCGTTCCTTCTGCGCTGCATCCAGGCGCTTAAGCACGACGTCATCAAGCAAAACCTCATCCCAGCAATTCTCAATCATCACGAACCCGTACTCAACAAGCAGGAAATCGCCTCCGTGGCGTCCATAGCAGATCCGCACCTCCTCGCCCTTGCGACACGGCACCGTGGCGCGGAAGGAAAAGCCGTCGCTGCCGAACGCGACATGGCACCCGCCTTCGTCGGCGTGGTTGAATAAGTCTGCGACGGGCTGCAGCGCCATGTGGTCGTCGCGGGTGGCGCCGCGGCGTCTCTTCAGAGCGGCGTCGAGGTAGTAGAAGGTACGAGAGTTGACGAGGAGCCAGGCGTATCTGTACCTCTTCATTCCCTCCACCTCCTTCCCCTTCCCCCCTAGCTCTGGAAAAGCCCCCGCGACGACGTCCCAGTCGCGTGCAAATTTGGCCTTCTGCGCAGCGAGGAGCTCGGCCGCGCGCCGCGGGAGAAGCGCCTGCAGGTCCGGGTGCCACGTCAGCGGCATGCCGACGAGGTCCTCGGGCTGCGGGACGACGGCGTCCCAGGGGGCGAACTTGCTACTCGCATCGAGCGCCAGGTCCGCGGCCAGGATGCCGTGGACGGAGATGCTCGTGTCGCCGAGCCTGCGCAGACGCGCCTTGGGGACTGTGGAGAGCGTCCGGAGGCAGTTTGTCGGCACGTCGAGGACGATCTCGTCGGCCTTTATGTTGCGGGATTAGATAAAATGTACGGTCCGGTGAGATGAGATGAGATGAGATGAGATGAGATGAGATGAAAGAAGCGCTTTAAGTAGCGGGATGAAGGGTGAAGTTGGGGCTGGGACCGACTTACCTGGATGTCGCGCGTTGCAAGCACGCCTATGCCGCGGCCCGGGATGCGCTCCGGCGCAATGCCATTGAGTTTCACGCCGTGGCTGGTGGCCCAATCTAGGAGTTCCTGGAGGGGGTCCATTGTGTCTCACTATCGGTTCTCAGAGACCACGGGGATGAGATTCATGTCGTGCGAAGTGTGGTAAATGTGACTCGGCTTTGACTATGAGAACCCCATGTCGGAACAGGGAACAATAGGGCTATCCGAGATGCATCTGTCTATATACCTGAGCAAGGTTGGAAAAGAAAAGCGATACGAAAATGGCTTATTGATTGGTTGATGGGCTGCGTTGCTGCATCCCGTTGGGCGGATGTTGAATCGGCGATTGGGGAATCGAAATTCTCCACCCCGACCCGGCTCGTGTGGTCCGGTGCCTTGTCGGCGTCTAGCAATTGATTGCACTATACCTAGGTAGAAGGGCAAAGAGCTTGAATAAGTATGGCGGCTGTATAAATTTACCTACTGGTACAGCATATAGGCTACCTAATATACCTAAGTTTAGGGAGATCAGAGCGTATAGCTCATATATATCTTTGCGGCCAAAACAAACATAGCAGACGGACAAAATTTTTTTTATTTTTTTCTCTTTCAAAATACTATTTCAGATCTAGGTATAATGTTATTACTTCGTATAAACTTTATAGTCGACTATTAAGCTGTTCAGTACCGGTGGAAGCCTTAAGTCCGCCATAAGGCCGAATGTTTTAAGTGGAATCAACGGCTTCCCCACCATTGGTAATACTTACAGCTTTCCCCGGGATACCGGTGGCGTCATGTGTCTTAACCACACATTTAACCGTATCTCAGCTTCTTTTGGCCGTATACCAGCATTACAGGCTGAGGTGGTATAGAGGGACTACTGATCAAGTATTGCGCTTGGAACTTTACCAATATTTTCCTCTTACCTGGCCAAGTTGCATCAACAGCTCCAAAGCTACCGCTAAACCATTTAGGACCCTTATCAGTGCCAAGACCGTCTTCCCGCGAGCGTCCCGGTGCAACCGGAGCAAGCTATACCAGAGTTCGACATTGCTACAATGAGCAGCTCAAGGCCTCAGTCGGAAGACCTAGAGGACCAGCACACGGATCCCTACTTTGATGCTGAAGAGGATGAGGATGACCATGACGACCCCGACTACGATGATGAAGAGGACGAACAAGATGAAGACGATATGACCCATGACCTATTTGAAGAAGAAGAAGAAGACGAGTTTCACGGTACGCCGTGAATAGGTATTCTATCGTAAAGAGCTCATGTTGGGCTAACATGAGTGGTTCTAGATGCCGAGGAGGGAAACTTGGGCTTTATCGTGCAGGTGCAAGGTGGCTATGAGGGACAAGGCGGTGAAGCTTCGGAAGCCGCCGCCGCAGAACGATCCGCCATGGAACGACGAGTCATCAACCTCATAGCGAGTACGTATCCCAATGCCCTACCAACGTGAGTTACTCCCTGACACCCAGGCAGATGTAGGCCGCCGCGCCGGCGTGGTAACGCAACGTGAGATCATGAATCTCCTGCGCGGCCGTAATCTGGGCATCTTGTTGAATAACGGCGATGACGACGACGACGACGCCGCCAACTGGGAACCTAGGTTACGGAGACGGCGAGCCTTGGATCCGAACAGATTTCCCAAGGTTCCGAGTGAGAAGGGGAGGGAATTGATGAACTCGGGGACCTTCGGGGCTAATGATATTTCGTCGCCTCTGAGAAAGAAGAAGCAACTGGCACGACGTATACTAGAACGCGAGCTGGGCACGGGCGATAGAGGATACCGTAGGATGAACCAGGGTGTGATAGCACAGGTGAGTTCTACTGACCCAGCCCGACTCCCGCAAACGCCATTCGCTGACCTGAAGCAGTCTATGATCCCTCGCACTGACGCGGATATGATCATCAACTACGACGACAACGTCTACTCTGGGCAGTTCTCAGATGACGGAAACTTCTTCTATTCTTGTGTCAAGGACTTCAAGGTGCGCATGTACGACACGTCCAACCCGTACAACTGGAGGCATTACAAGACTGTGGAGTTTCCCTTCGGATCCTGGACTCTGACGGATGCATCGCTGAGTCCAGACAACAAGTGGCTGGCGTACACATCTATCCAGAGCAACGTTTGCTTGGCGCCCACAGATCCAAACGATACCGGTGACCCGTACACCCTAAGCTTATCAGAACACGGCTCCCGACAAGGAACCTGGCGCGGCGCAGCTGGTATATGGTCCATCCGGTTCTCAGGAGACGGCCGCGAGCTCGTAGCGGGGACCAACACACGCGCCATCGTCGTCTACGATATTGAAACGCGGCAGGTGCTGCACCACATCGAAGGGCACGAAGACGACGTGAACGCGGTGTGTTTCGCAGATAAATCATCGCCGCACATCCTATACTCGGGCAGCGACGACACGACTATCAAAGTCTGGGACAGGCGGAGCATGGGAGACGGGCGAGAAGCGGGCGCGTTCGTGGGGCACATCGAAGGCCTCACATATATAGACAGCAAGGACGACGGGCGGTACTTATTAAGCAACGGAAAAGACCAGAGTATGAAGCTGTGGGACCTGAAGATGATGTACACGTCGGCGCAATTCCGGGAGAAGAACCCGCGGCAGCACACGCCGTACAGCAACTTCGACTACCGGTGGAGAAGGTACGACGAGGACGAGTGGTTCCCGCACCCGGACGACAACTCGGTGGTGACGTTCCGTGGCCATAAGGTGTTGCGCACGCTGATCCGCTGCCACTTCTCGCCGCCGGGCAGCACCGACTCGCGGTACGTGTACTCGGGCTCGCACGACGGGAAGGTTTATATCTGGAACATGGATGCCACAATAGCTGGGATCGTGGATGTTAAGAAGACGACGCAGCAGGAGAAGTCGCTTCCCAGGGCCTACCGCCAGTACTTCGACCAGCGCGGCCTGCCCGGGTGGTCCACCGTTGTTCGGGATGCGAGCTGGCATCCGACCGCGCCGTTCATAGCGGGTGAGTCTACATCGCGTAATCGGCAAGGATCTGACATGGCTGACAAAGACATAGCGTCCTCGTTGAATGGGTGGGATAATGCCCTTGGTACGGTTAGTTTGCACTCTTACAACGAGGGAAGTCTCGACGAGGGTTCCCCTGAGATGGGCACCGCGTATGATGAGAAGCTGCAACAAGTGAGCGATGAGTACTATGAAGAGGAAGAGGAACATGGAAATGAATATGATGACGATGAATTAGATCTCTACTCTGTATGGCGATAAAAAGGCGTCGGATACGATACGACTTTGGTACATCGAGAAGTCCTACTAGTGAAGGGCCGGTCAGAACAAGGCTTACAATCCCCATTATTCCTCCTATACAGTCCCAATGAAGCATAGCAGCAGCATCAGTATGTATGACACTTCCATATCAATCAGGTAGATACCTAGTCAGTCTCAAGGCGTTGGTGGACAGAACAGATTCCATATCAGATATCAAGTACTTCGAGTTTTATTTTCTCTCTAAAACCCCGCCCAAGTTGGCACGCAATGCAATGTTTGTCTGTTGGTACAGGACATAGTAAAGGCTAGCTGTTAACAGCATGAGACCGCCGCGTTCCCAATGGCACCATTTCGTGTGTGAACCAATCCCAGCCGCAAGCGGTCCCTCTCGAGTCAGGCCCACGCGGGTTGATTATCGTCATTATGTATCTCGCCGCACCGCAATTGACCGCTATCGGCAGCGGTGGGCAGTATCGTGATGTTCATTCGGTTGGAACTCTTCCCCATCTCCTCCCATTGTGGACCTATGCGCCTCCTACTAGGACGTTGTTGACGGGGATGTGAACTAGAAAGAACCGTATTAGCACATGTCCATACGAATCACATATGGGCGATTCGCGTACTTAGCTTGACGAGGTAGCCGATGGCGCCCATAACCACAAAGCCGACGCCGACAGCCTGGCAGATCTTGATGTACTCGTTGCGGTCGGGCTTGGTGCAGCGGTTGATGAACTGTGTACCGTCCTTGACGAAGTCCTTCTGGACGTCGAAGAACTCTGTTATCTGGTCGGCCATTTTGCGTGTATATGTGGAATATTATGCGACAAGATGAAGATGTAGATGTCGCTTGTCCTCCCGGGAGAGTTGTGGTAGGCAGATCGAGACGTTCGTGGACAATGCGATGCGAAGAGGTGGAACGTGATGCGCTGTCCAGAAGCTCGACGCTACTAACTAATAAGAAAGATGCGGCCAGATTTCCCCTGCTCGGGACTTCCTGAATGCTGGGCGTGCGCTAGCCCGCAAGTAGTCAAGTGCCCAATCAAGAGAGCCTCGGGAGGCTGTTCGGCAAACATCAGCCACAGGGCTCCAGGCGTTGAGCCTCATTCTGCACGTCCCCAGACTCTCGCCCCCTTTCCACTAAACCGGTCAATTACAGTGGGTTGGTGGGCTAAGGACAGGCCTATTGCTGCACTGCGCGTCGATGGTGTGGCACCCAATTAAGCACCTAAACTGCCTAGGTACTTAAGGTACCTACCTCTGCCTACCACATTACCTACAACTCAATAAGCCGAGCCCAACCTCAAGCTCTGAACCACCTTCATCCTTTTTGACTCGTACCACAACCATGTCATCAGCACACACAATCTTTCCGCTGTCCTGTCACAAATCTTTGCCGATATCTTGATACTGCTAGATACTGGTCCCTCTCCTTTACACCATAATACCTACCTACCTACTTACCTGCCATCTACATTCCTCTCGTCGGTACTAGCTTTACTAACCCCGACACCCGACCTCGCCAGTAACCATATCCTCATCCCTCGCAAACCTTCTCACGACCACGATCGCCTTAATACCCATCGACTCCTCTATATGCGACTACCCGCTGTTAGTTTGACCTGATACAACCCCTCCGGCTAACTAAAGCAATCACGCGTACACGTACGCATATACACACGGAGAGAGAGACGCAGATATCGAGGTTGATTGCCCAGCGAAGGTTCTGGGCTTGGTAGTGCAGACGGCCTCGGCTGCCTCGCAGTTCTGTTTTCTTTTCTCTCGAGATACTACCAGATCTCTATCCAGTTGCCTGGCTGCCTGTACTTGTTCGCATCATCTCTTGACGTCCCAAGATCTGGACGCTATACACCGACCCGCGTGTACCTAGGGAGACTTGGCCGAGATCGCGAGCACAGAGCTTCGTCTTGACGTCTTCGTTGATTCAACCTCCGCCCGGCCGGCGAGCTGGCGTTTTGTTCACGCGTGTTTTTCTGCCGCTGGTCTTGGAGACGGAGACGAGGAACCCGGGATTGCCTGAGAGAGGGGTTTGAGTTCGGTCGACGGCCCAACATGTACGTATGATGCTAATCCTGTGAGATGTTTTTCTCTTCGTTCCTCTCGTCTTTCTCTGGGTCGCTTTTCCTACATGTATTCTTTTCTTGATCACTGATACAACGGACCAAAAGACGCCAGGCACTTCTTGTATCTTACTCCGAATACACTCAGTTGCTAGATACCCACTTATCCCTCTGACTGCATAACACAATTTGAAGCCCCATAACATACAGTCGTACCGTGTCTTTGAAGATGGCCGACGAGGACTTCGAGATCGACGTCTACGGCGACGCCAACCCTGATTCGGATTCCAAGGCCGACGAGTCCAACACCCAGGCCTACGATAGCAATACCAGCATCACGATTGCCAACGGCTCCAACCCTCCGGAATCCGTCAATAATGATAGCCACCACGGCAACTACGATAACCGAGACCAGGAGAGCCATGACGAGCATGGTGCCCCAACACGGCAATATCAGCAGGGAGTCAAGCGGAAGGGAGAATCCGATGATAGGCCAATCGACCCGGGTGCCACAAACTGCCTCCTTCTCTCAGACCTGAACTGGTGGACCACTGATGATGATATCCGTGGCTGGGTCGCGAATGCCGCTTCCGAAGATGAGTTGAAGGACATTACGTTTAGTGAGCACAAGGTCAATGGCAAAAGCAAAGGGTGTGTACAATCTTCCTAGCATGGGTAAGTCGCGGAAATACTAATAGCAAATAATAGTCAAGCATACCTTGAATTTACATCCCAGCAAGCAGCCACCGCTGCTAAACATCAAATCGAATCGGCAGGCTCGGAGGGTACGCAGCCCGGAGGCAAGAAGCATAACGTTATATACTCCAGTCCAGTCAACAATCCGTTCCGCACTCTGCCGAAAGATGCACCTGCCAGGGGTAAGGATAACCAAGTATCCCGAGGCGGCGCCGGCGGCAATTTCAACGACCGCGGCGGTGGCAACTTCCGGGGCCGTGGTAATTTCAACGGACCACGTGGCGGTGGTTTTAACCGAAACTTTGCTGGGGGTAACATGGGTGGCGGCGGTGGTGGCTTCCACAACAACAATATGGGCGGAGGTGGCGGTGGCTTCGGCAATAACATGGGTGGTGGAGGCAGTTTCGGCTTCGGAAACATGCCCGGTGGTGGTGGCGGAGGTAATTTCGGCTTCCGCGGAGGCATCATGGGCGGCAACATGGGCGGAGGTATGCGTGGAGGAGGCATGCGCGGCGGGCGAGGCGGTGGCATGGGTCCTGGCATGAACCCGGGCGTCGGCGCAGGCATGAACAACGGCATGATGGGGGGCATGGGCGGCATGGGTATGCCGATGATGGGCTTCCAACAGCCGCACTTCAACCCGGCCTTCTTCGGCGGCAACCAGCAGGCCGACTGGCAGAACCCGCATGGCGCAAAACGACCACGAGGAGAATAGCAAAATCATCGTCGTCGGCGAGGACCTCGGCGGCCGCATCTTCAGCGGCGCGCGACAATCTAATATTGGATTCACTAGTGAAAATTTGGCGTTTACTTTTCATTTCATGGATTTCTTGGCCAGGCAAGGCAAGGGCGGGAGGAGGGAAGGGAAAGGGTAAAGTACGGATGATTCCTCTTGAAGCTGTGGCGGCATCCAAGACAGACTGTCGGCATGCTTAGTCGGCTCTGTGTAGATTATTAGTTATACCTTTCTCTCGAATTATTCCCCACCCGCGAAATAGTGTAGAAGGTTAAAAGGAAACGAACGAACGAACGTTGAAAGCTACGCATATCACACAATACGTGCTCTAACTGGGACTAGGTAAACAGTAAGCGTCGTTAGGTTAACTGCAAGTTCCAGATTTCCAGTCAGTCATAGCACAGTGCCCGGCTATCTAATATGATTAACGTGTGTTGATGAGCGATGGCTTCGATTTTACTCAAGATTAATATCGGGGAATCCAGAGACGATGGTTGGATAGTTGCTATCAGGGACCCTGCACTTGAGGTAGGCAATGGACAGTTCTTGTTGGGCGAGAGTTTCTAAACTACCTTCTTAGACTAATCTAACTTTATTCGGAAGTCTCAATGTTGTGCAGTCCGAGTTGTGCCTGGTAATAGCCCTGGAGATGCCATATATATACTACATCTATTGCAGTGCGTATCGTGATCTGTAAGTGTGCAAACAGCAGATCCAAACCAACTCTTTCCCAGGCCGAGTACTATGTGCCCTCAGTATACACCTGCAGCGATAAAAACCGCCACACAAATTGTAAATATACCTTGATTCTCATACTTAGACTATTTGGAAAGAGCGGAAATGTACAGAATCTCCGTCAAAGAATACCTTCATTTCATCCGGCGTCGCATTCACATATGCTTGTGCTACCATCTGGTGCTCCTCCACGTCCGGCAACTTGCTGCCCTCCCTGTTCACCTCTCTCAGGACATAGTAGACAGGAGAGGTATATACCAAAGCCACCATGTCGTCAATCTGAGGCTGCCTCGCAGCAAGCCCCAGGAGACCCGTGTCGGTAATGAAGTAATACTTCCCGCTGATTTCTTTTCGCTGCTGAATGTACACCTCTGTCCCCGGCCTCGTTAGCCTCTCCATCGAATCTTGTATCTTTAAGGTTAGAAAATCGACGACCCTGTCGTGTAGATCGGCCGTTCGTAAGAACTTGGAGAAAAGCCCAAGGCCTATTGACATTACTTCCAGTGACGAGATTACTTCTGCGAGTATTGTAGCAAGATCATCAAGATTGTAAACATCATCTGTCTCGTCGGT
This sequence comes from Xylaria longipes, assembly GCA_025201785.1. NCBI lineage: Eukaryota > Fungi > Ascomycota > Sordariomycetes > Xylariales > Xylariaceae > Xylaria > Xylaria longipes. The sequence continues at coordinate 87,463 of MU619826.1, forward strand.
CGAAGTGAGAATGATTTGGCCCGTCTTAATAATGGTACCAATACAGAACCCTGAACAGAACACTATCGTCGGAGTGGCGAAGCAAGTTACCTGCAGCCATTGAATATTCGATGTACAACCCATATTGTAACGTCATGTAAAGATCTGGGCATTGATGATAGTACAAAGCCGTCACACGTCTGAAGACCTGACAAACAACAGTTTCGTTTCTGTCTGTGCCCGGCGGAAGGAAAGAGCAACATATTTCACATCCACTCGGTTTGAGGGGTCGCAGTTGAGTTTAATGTCGGTTCCTTTCGACGAGTTATCGCCCACGTCGATTCGGCAAGGCATGCGCGATGTGGTTGGCCCAATGCGCACTACACCCACTAATTAGACTTTTAAATCTATGCACTGAGCAGATGTCAAGATACTTGCCTATGTGCAAGCCATGAACACGAGTGCAAGACCATATCTACTGGTCTTTCTTGCCTTCGGCATCCTTGAAGGGCGAGAATAAAGTCTCAATCAACTAGGTGAGGTATGTTAGAGAGATACTCTGGTAGCCGACAAGCTAAAGTGTACTAGAGTAGAGGTAACGCTCACCCATCCGTCAAGGTCCTTCTCAATTGCATAGAGGTCCGCGAACTTTTTATCTAGCTGCTCTTTGATATATTAGTCGAGAATATTGGAAGGCGATTGTACCTATTGCAAAGCGTGCTGTGATGGCCGGCATACCTGTAGCAACGAATACCGTATCGGCGATCTCTTGCTTCTCTCTTAAGTCGTCTAGAAACTTCGTCGCGCGAGGGTCCGTTCCGATCTGGCCAATCATGAACTTCACACCTAGGGAGTGATACGATCAGCCGTTGACCTCACTAACAAGGGGCGGAGGAGGGAGAGTTGGGTAGGGACGCTCACTCTCGCGAGGCAATCCGGCAATTTTCAGTCGATTTCCACATTCCTTGATCGCATCCACAAATGCAGAATTATTTTCTTCAGAAGGCATCCCGTCGGTGATGACAGAGATAAGAAGTGGCCGCTCAAGCTGGTTCAGTTTGAGCTTGCTGTATACTAGTGGCTCGAGGATCTTGGATTTAAGGTACGTGCCAATCTGAGTGGCACCATTTGGCGCCCACGATGTTCCCTCCATAATTTTCTTGATGTCCTCAACGGTCAGGTTAGAGGAGGGATCCACGTCTTGGTTGATAAAACGTAATGCGACGCCTTCACCGTCGGGTAGGATTCGCGTAGTGATCTGCGCGATCTTACCGACCAGCCTTGATTGCGCTTCCCAACGACCTTCGCGCTCCATGGAGTAGCTATCGTCTACACAGCCGATGTCAGAACTAAAGGAATGTCTAAACAAACAAACCGACATGGTTCTATAAACATATCCCGTTCCTCCAGAATCATGACACTTACCACAATAGATAACTTGCTGGTATAAGGAGACCATCATCGTCTTGAGTAGATATTTCTCGCAGCCAAGACATGTGCTCGTGTCCTGCTCTAGACCGATAGCCTTGAGCGCCAGCTCTACGATGTAATCTATCTTATCCCCGAAGAAGGGCGCCAGCACCGTATTTGTTCTTATTAATTCATTGATAGCCTCAATGGATTGAGAAAATGTTGGTCGTACCTGAGATAATTACTCGATTAGTGGTAATATTCTCGCTTGTGCTGTTGGCCGAAGATCTAGCTAGTACTTACTTCGGAAAATACCTTCCTTTTGTTGCTCGATCGCCTAGATATCTGTCGGGCGATTCCATTGATCATGCCACGAGCCCATGAACTAATGAAGAGAAGGATGGAGAAGAGGATAGAAACTATCATGGAAGTAAATTCCCGGGCCTTGGACTTCTTCCGTGATGGTACATATAGAGGCTCATTGATTGACGGGGTTGGAATAGTCTCCGTGGAAATTTGATTGGCTCTGTCAACAGTCTCGGACGTTCGTCTTTCTTTAGGAACAGAGGCCGCAACCTTGATCGGTGTTGTCAAAGCCATTAGGTTGTCGATGGCTTGGCGCAAGCTATGCTTCGCCGAGGCAATGGCGTCTTCCGGTGCGCTGGAACTGCCTGTCGCTGGATCTTTGGACTCTTGAACTTATAAGCCAAGTCTCCAGCCCGTCGAATTGCAGCAGAAAGCTACCTTACCTTTGTGGTCTTCTCCACCGCCCGCTCGTTTGTATGCATCGTAAAATACATCGCACTGCTGGTGCAGGTGCTGAAGCCGGTCACGCAGAGGAACAGATATCTGCGTTATTTGCTCAACCCAACTAAATACTTCTTGGTCAGATTGGACATCTGCAGCCCATAACTTCAGCCGAAGAAGCATATCGTCCGCGAAAATGCCGTCGCCCGGTCGCGCCTCCAACAGTTCACGGTTGGTGGCGATTGCCTCTAGGCGCGACACAACTCCGTCATATTGTTGCTTGAGACTTTCAGGCATTATAATTTATCAGCGGTACTGGAAAGACCGCGTAGGGTTTGTTCCCGAGTTGATCAAAATAGAGTCGAATATGGTATAGATCATGGAGAGAGCTCCAAATCAGCCGCAACAAATGATAGCGACAGCCATTTTCATGCGATAATTTTAGCCAATCACCGTGATTCCTGTTATGGTGCGGGGTTTTTGGCCAGCTGAGGATCGCGTAATCGCTTTCCTGTTGCTATGAGTTGTAAAATAACCTTCGTTGCTCGTTCCTAATACACACAATACCCATAATCGGGTAGCCACAAGGCTCATACAGCAACTACATTGACGTAAAGATTTCTGAATATTCCGCTAGCCTTACAGCGGCATTATGCTCCAATCTATGTTTACTCCTCTGGCGTTGTTTAGTCTCGCCATGAGTATTTTGACTATCTTCATCTCCACTGCGGAGAACCTTCATGGGAAATACCACGAGATCAAAGACTTTCCGGAGACGTTCAACACATACAGGCATGAAATCCTCCGCTGCATCCAAAACTATGAGCTCTGGCTGAGGTTGTGGCATCTGCCCGACGAGGCTTCCTATATCGGCTTGTTTGGCGAAGGCGGTTGGAAAGCTATCCAGAACCGCAAACAGAATGTAGAAGACTTGATCATTAAGATACTAGGCATCCTACATCTAGAAGAGCCGGTGGCGGCTCAGCAACCTATCGAGTTGCGGTCTTGTGACCCGCAGAAGTGGCGGGACTTTACACAAAATCTGGGGGTTATACTAAAGACATACAAACCCGAAAAGCACATTCTGAGGCGAATAGTCGGAATATTTGGCCCGAACAAGTATTTGAAGGACAAATTTACCGAACTCGAGAAAGCCATTATCAATCTGTCAAGGGAATCATCAGACACCTACCAGGCCAGGGGGCACGGCCAAGAACCTAAGAGGCGAGAGGAAATTGAGGCGACTAATAACACAGTTAAGTTTCGAGCAATTGCGCGTTGTTTAATGACGGAGATACACCACCAAATCGAGTATAACAGAGGTGTGAGAGCCTGGTTTCTCGAGCTCGAATTACCAAACGGTGGCGCTGAGAATGGCAGTGTTGCGATAGACCAGATAATTCGGAATTGCGACATCTCAATTGTTGCCAGGAACGCGTCGCTGAGGGGAGGAGGCTCTGAGATGCGGGAAATACAAATGAGGCGGCTTCGGGGGTTTCCTGAAACGGAGGATCGCCGGGTCTCGAAATTGTTATCTGCCATGCGCAGCCTTCACACGCAATCCAAGTCGATCGTGTCAATAGAAGGCCAGATATATCAACTGAACATGTCCGATGTCCCCCCTCAACAGATTAAACCCTGGGAGGACCTCATTGTCAAATGTTCCGGAGACGAAGAGATACGCAAGGCTCTAGAACTAGAAAGAGCTCGCTTCGTCCTTGGTTTGACATTGTGGTTCATTTTGCTATGGGAAACAGGGTGGTTCAATCACGTATGCAGCTGCGCTTTCGGATGGGTCAACTTCTCACGAGAACTCGATGACCCTCGTCTAAAACACATCTATGAGACTTTTAAAGTCGATGGCAACCTTGATCCACCGACCTCCTGCCCGAAAAAACTCGATTTGAAGCATCCATTCTACTACTTCGGCATACTACTAGCCGAGCTGGCACTGGCCAGGCCTATCCAGTCGGTCTCGAACTTTGACCTGCGACAACCGGCCTGGCAGTTCCAATGTCCTGAACACGAAAATATACCCCCACAGCTAAAAAAAGCCATAACCTTCTGCTTTGATAGGGCAACCGACGAAAAATGGTTAGATAAAACAGAGGCACTGGCTACAGATAGAGTGGGAGATTTTCTTAAGGGCGTTCTCGAGCCAGTGAAGCAGTATCATGACGTGGTCAAGGAAAATTTCAAATATTCAAGCCGGCTTGCTGAATTAGTCCAGAGTTTTCAGGGCAATGTGCCGTGAATACCGAATTCAAGGGTATCAGGGGATACCTGTCACACGGACTTAAGGGTTTGGGTTTTGCATATCCTGTATATAACTATATGATGGAAAGGCACAAGTCCGTGCCCGAATGGAGAGAATTTAATACAACTGTGACCATCTGTCGCTAGCACCCTTCTCAAGGAGGCCAGGGGGGAACAAAATCAGGTGTCTAGATCCTCGAGCCCCTGAGCAAGCACCTCAGCGAAGTCGAACATCAAAATGCAGGCAGAGCAAGTCGCACACCGCAAGAGTATTCCCTCTCGTGTTGCCACATGGCCATTTCGCTTAATTCCACAAGCGTGAGAAGATCACCAGAGTAGATGCAATAAATGAAAACAGACAACCCGCGAACAAGGCCCCAGGGCCAGAGAAGACGACCACCCTAGGGAAGAAGCAGAAGACGAACCCGAAATCGCCGTATATCGCCACGAAAACGCACCAGCGTGGAGTGCAGGCCCACGCTCAGTTGTCGAATACTGGGTGCACCAAGGTGGCGAATGGCCCTGACGGATCGAGCTAGGAGTCCACCGAGACTCGTCAGAGAACCAGCGCGGAATCCGGATTCTCGAAGTGAAAGACCTACACGCCGTACATGGGGAGAGGTTGGTGGCTCTGGCTCTGGTTCTGGTTCTGGTGTGAAAGAGGGTGACGACTTGATGGAGTGGCTGTGGGGGCGATAGGCTGCTCGGAATATGAGACTTTTCCCGATTACGGTCGCTTGAGCGTTTTCGCGACTGAAATAGAATATAATGGTGTCAGGACTTATCTCAAGGTCTCTCATATAGACAGGGTGTAGACATTTGTTGCTGCACGAAGGCTTATGTCCTTCTGCGCGGGCTACTAGGCTAATATATCTATCTACAAAAAAACTAGACAAATACAAGAAAATAGCAAAGTGGTTGTTTTGCAGAGTGCGCTCTGTGGGCCCCGAGTTCTGCGTCAAGCTAGAAGCTTAAATTCCTCCTTGGAATTAGATGTTCAGAGACCTGTGGTGCTTTTCAATGGCGTCTCAACCTACTGGCTGGGGAATGGACCTGCACTGCGATCGCGAGGGCATAAATTACGTATGAACGGAAAGGTAGGTTCCAAAGTTATCAAAGCTTTGGTAGGTGTACTCGCTAAGACCTTTAGAAGTCTAGAAAGTGCCTCCCATCTCAATTGGCACCGAGAAGAAGTCTAAGGTGACCCCCCCTCTCGCGGGCCATCGCCTCACGGGCCACCTAAAATTTATAAAATTTAAAATATATAATCCTTGTTATAAAAGTGGATAAAATAGCTAAAAATAGCCTAGCTTTAAATTTTAATTTAAAAAAGCCCTTAATGCTTTATAAAAAATAAAATAAATAATCTAGTATTTTGTTAATTTAATTATAATTAAATAAATAAAAAGTTTTATAAAGTTAAACCTTAATGTTTTAAACCTGGTTTTAAAAGTGGAGAAAATAGCTAAAAATAACCTAGTTTATTTTTTAATATTAAAAAACATATAGTTTATTATTTATATATATTAAAAAATAATCTAAAATTTATTCATTTATTTATAATTAAATTATGTTTAAAAGTTATGTTTTATTTAACTACATTAACATATTTATATATATTTTACTAGTAAATTTGTTAACACGGTGTAAAAAACGGCAAACACTCTATTTTAAAACTAAGCTATAAAAGGGAAAAAGTGGGGTATATATATTAATTAAACTATATTATAAATATAAATATAATAAACTATTTATAAATTAAAAGCTAATATTTTTATTATTTTTACTAAATTAAATATTTAATATTATAGTATTAATATATAGGTTTTTAAAGTATAAAATTTATATGTAAATTTATATAGTTTTATACACTGTAGAAATTTATATATAAAGTTTATGTTTTAAAATAATATATTTTAACGTTTTAATATTAAATAATTAATAAAATAAAAATAAATTAAATATATACGTTATAGTTTTAAATATATTAAATATTAAAGTATTTTATAATAATTTTTATTTTATTAGTTCCCCACTTTATTCCTTTTATTTATTTAGTTTTATAGTGTAGTGTTTCTCGTTTTTTAACACTATGCTAACAAATTTACTAATAAAATCTATGTAAATATATTAGTAAAATTAAATACATTTATAAAATATTATTTATATAAATAATTTAAAATTATAGCTAGGAGAAAACCTATTTTTTAAATATTTTTTTTAAAAAGATTAAAATCTGTTAATCTTATTTATTTTAACAATTTACTTTTAGCTAATATCTCCACTTTTATAATTTAGTTTAAAATTTAAAACTTTAATTTTTTAAAATAATATTTTATATAATTATAATTAAATTAAAAAAATAAAAAGATTATATATTTTATTTTTTTATAAAATATTAGGAGCTTTTTTAAATTAAAATTTAAAGCTAGGCTATTTTTAGCTATTTTATCCACTTTTATAACAAGGATAATATATTTTAGATTTTATAAATTTTAGGTGGCCCGTGAGGCGATGGCCCGCGAGAGGGGGGGTCACCTTATATGTCTAATCTTGTTGTTGACGTTGTCTTCTCTTCTCTTTTTATGTCAAGCATTCATCAATTCGTACATATTTTCTTGTTTCAACGATCCATATATCATCAACAATTGTCGAGTTCAACTTGGCATTGCCCTTCCACTATATCACTCTCAATTTAATCATTTACACAAGCTGTGTGAAACTACACCAGAGTATCCAGTCACGAGCAATATCCATATTATACCAAAACGGTCAACTCCTTCCATCCTTTCAATAGATGATATCTCTATTCTATTCACAACACCAGCCATGATCACGCTGTTTCTATTAAGCTTAGCATTGCCCTTACACTATATCAATCTCATTCTGGTCGCCTATACAAGCTGTGTAGAACTACATTAAAGTCAAGTCACGAGCAATATTCATATTGTATTAACACGGTTGACCCCTTTAACCCTTTTAACAAATAATATCTCTATTTTATTCACAACATTAATTATACTTCATTACGCTGTTTCTCTTAACCATCTATCACACGGATCTATTGCCAAGACTTTGTTCTAGGCAAAGGATCAAAATACAGGATATTATTAAGGGCTTCTAGGTTAACAGGAAACCTTATATATATACAAAAACTAACAATAAGGACCTAACTATATAAAAGCTTAACTACTTATATTTTAAAGTAAAAACCTTTTAAAAATTTATATATAAATAAAGGCTAGGTTTTTTAATTAAATAAAAAAAAAAACCATAAACTTTAAAACTAAAAAAAAATTATTAATTAAATTAAACTATATTTTAAGCCTTTAAAATTAAGCCCTTGTTATAGCATTACTTAACTAACTTATTTAAGTAATATAAATAATGAATAATAAATTTATTAATTGCTTAATCCTTACTGTCACAACTCCCGGTATATAGCTAGGGATTAAAACAACTTCTTGTATATAGCTAGGATTAGCTGCTTAAAAACCAACTACTAATCTGCTGTCAACTATGTTTAAACAAGATGGCGGGAAATGGCGTAGGAAATACATAGTGCTTGTTAAGTTATAAGTATTTAGGTTAATAATTTATATATTATATTACTTAAAAAACTAAGTTTATAATAATATAATACAGTAGTACTTTTATTTATATAAAAAATATATATAAAGTAAAGTATTTAACTATTAAATTTACTAGCTTTTTTAATTTTAATACTTTTATTTAAACTATATATATTTTATATAAAACTATTAACGTAGTTTATAAACGAGTTATATATATAAGCAAATTGCGCATTTTTCTTATTAACGCGTATACTTTATTTTTATCGCGTAATAATTCTACAACAATATAATATTTATTTAAATAAAAAAAACTAATTTAATCCTTGTTATTAAAGCTATTTAATTAGTAAAAGAAATTAACATTTAACGCGCTTTTAAAATTTATAATATTCCTACTACTATAATATACAATAAAATAAACGGATATACTATACGCGATAAAACCTGCGCTAATATATATAAACTTAATTTAATTAAAAAAAATGCTTTTTTTAAATATATTTTTAATTTAAATAAATAAGGATATTTTTTTGCTTATATTATTATAAAAAATATAGCTAATTTTCTTTATAACTTATATAACGTACTTTTAGTTAGCAAATAATAAGCTTATAACTTTATTAATTACTATAAAAAGTTTAAAACGCGGTTTATACATGCTTACAATTATTAAAAGGTATTATATAAAAATTTAAAAATTATTAGCGCGTGGTTTAAGTGTTATATACGCGTAAAAACATAATATAATATTTATAATAATAATATTTAAAACTTTAATAAAACTAGGTTTATAATAAGCTAGATTTGCTTATATATAGTTATTATACGTGCCGATTAATATAAAAAACATAAAATAGTATAGCTTAGTAATAAGGAATAGTTAACAATAATTTATTTTATTAATTTACGTAGTTTATTTATTTTTTTATATATTATTTTTTAAAGCGTTTTTTATTTTTAATATTAATATAAAAATATTAACCTTTTAATAAATTAAGTATTTAATATTAGTTTTAATAAATAAATAAATAATAATATAAAATTAAAATAAATAAAATATTTTAAAAAATATTTTTAGCTGCTATAAATAAGCGTATATTAATTATTAATATTAAACTAGCATAAAAGTTATATATTAGTTAAGTTTAAAAAGTTTTATAAAAAATAAAATATTATAATTATTTTTTTATTTTTTTATTTATTATATTTAACGTAACTATTTAACGTTAAGTTTTATAATATATTAAAACAGGCGTATAGTTATTAAATTAATAAATTTATTAAATTATATATTAATTATATTATTAAGCCCGAGTTTTTTATTATATTTAAAAAAACCTATTATATTATTTTTATAAAATTAAATATTTTAAAAGGTTTTTAAAGGTTAAGATTAATACTTTATAATTTATAAGCCGTAATTTTAAAACTAAATATATAGTTACGGTTATTAATAGTAATTTTTAATATTATTAACTTGTTTAAACCTTAGGTTGTTTAAACGCTAAAAACTGCTAAAAAAATAACTATATAATTAATTTTTATTAAAAATTAAATTTTTAGTTATTAAAAAAACTCCTTAAGGTTAATTTTAAATATTATTAACCAGCTTATAAAATTAAATTGAATATTAACACATTAACTAACTTTTATAAATAATAAAAACTAAAAGTTTTATAAAGTAAATAAAGTATTAAACAAGCGCTAGAAAAGCAAAAAAAAGTGTTTATAAAATAAAAATAGTTTTATTATAAAAAATATAATTAATTTAATTGCTTAAAAAAATATGCAGGATTTAATATAGTTATAAATATTAAAAAATTATAGTAGTAATAAAGTAAATATACTGCGCTAACAATATTATAAATAATATAATAAAACCAGCTATAATATAAAAACTTATAATAAAAAAATAAAAACAAGTAATAAATTAAAATTTAATTAATTTTTAATAATAACTACTTTAGTTATAAAATTATTAATAATTAAACTTAATAAAGTAATAAAAAGTATATAACTTGTTTATATATATAACTCGTTTATAAATTACGTTATAAGCTTTTTTATTTTTTTATTTTTTTATTTTTTATTATATTTAAAATTATATATATTTTTTAAAACATATATTATTAACTTTTTAATAAAATAAATTATTTAGTTTTATTTATTTTATTAATTTTAATAATAAGTTTAATAAATATTTTTTTTAATTTTTATTATTTAATAAATATATATTATTTATTAAAAAAAATTAATTTTTATAGTTTAAATTTAAATATTTTTATTAAATTATAGTTTTAAAATAATATAAATCTTTTTTTAAATGTTTTAATTTTAATAATAATTATAAAAAAATATATATTAAAATTTTTTTTTATTAATTTTTAATTAATATTTTATTTAATATATTAAATATTTTAATTTTAAAATAACTTTTTTTAATATTAAAAGATTTAATAAAATAATTAAAATAGTTTTTTAAATTAATATTTAATATATAATTTTTTTAGTTTATTTTATTTTATTTATTATAAAAAAAAATTTTAAAAATAAATATAAAAAAAAGGTTTTTTTTTTTAATATTAAATAGTTTAATAATATTAAAAACTGATTTTTAAACTTAAATTATTATAAATATTTTTTAAATTTAAAACTTAATATTTTTAAGTTTATTAAAAGTTTTTTAAAGTTTAAAAAATATTTTAATATAATAATAAAATATAAAATATAAAAATATAAAAATTTAATTAATTTAAATTTTTATTATAAATAATAGTTAAAATAATAATTTTAATATTAATAAAAATTATTTATAAAAGAATTTTTTATAAAATATTTAATAATATAATATTTAATAGCAGTAATTAAAACTATTATAAATAATATTATTAAAATTATTAAAAAAAAAGTTTTTTAATAATATATAAATAAATAATATTTTTTAAAAAGTTAATTAGTTAAATTATAATATTTAAAAAAGTTTTTTAAAATAAAATATTATAAAAAATAAAAACTTTATATAAAATAATTATAAATTTTTAAAAAAGTTTTATATAAAAAAAAAAAAAAACTTTTTATAAAACATAAATTTAGCTAATTTCTTTATTTATATTATAGTTAAAAGTTTAAAATATTTTTAAAAATAATAAACTTGTTTTATAAAAATATTTTAATAAGTTTATTAGCTATTTATTTAAATATAAAAATTTATTAAAAATTAATATTTTTTTATTAAGTTGTTTTTTTATAAAAAATTTATTAAATTAAAATATATTTTATTTTATTATAAAACTATAAGTTTTTAGCTATAATTATAGCTTTTTAATTATTTTTATAAACAATAATAATAATTATATTTTTTTTTATAATATTTAATTTAAATAATAGTTTAAGTTTATTTTATAAACTTTAATTTATAAAAAAATAAAATAATACTTTATTATTTTTTAAAGCTTTAACTAATAATAATATTATTTATATTAAAAATATATTTTATAATTAAATATTTAGTTTAAATATAACTAGTTTAATTAATATTAATTTAATTTATAAAATTTTATCAGTTTTTTTAATAATATAGTTTTAAGTTAATAATATTATATAAATAATATAATATTTATTTAATTATTTTAAAGTATATTATTATAAAGTTTTTTATATATTTATTTAAATAAAATATAATATATATTATATTTAATTTAATATTAAATATAATATATATTAAATAATTAATAGTTTTTATATATTATTATATATTTTTTTTACTAGTTTTATAACTATTAATAAATTTTAAAACTTTATTTATATTTATAAATATAATAATAATATATATTTTTTATTAGCTTAGTTTTTTAATTATTTTTTTAAATAAGCTTTTTAACTAAAATAAATCTATTTATTTTTTTAGTTTTATATAATAGTTATTTTAAAATAATAAAAATATAGCTTTAAATCTTATATTTTAAATCATTTTAATAATATTTTTTTTAATTTTATTAAATTTCTTTTTAAAAGTTTTATTATTAATAAATTATTAATAGTTATATATAATAATATATATATATTTTTTTATAAAAATATTAATATTTAAATTTAATAGTTTAAATTTTAATATTTTAAAAAACTTAAATAATATA
>MU619827.1:0-99303 GCA_025201785.1 Xylaria longipes
TATAAAAGTTTTAAAATAATAATAAAACTATTATAATTATTTAATATATTATTATTATATTAGTTTTAAAAATAAAAATAATTATTTTTAAAAAGTTTAATAAAAATAAATTATTTATTAAAAAAATATATATATAATTTAAATATTATTATAAAATAGCTTATTATTTTAATTATAATAAAAATTATATATTAAAATAAAATAAACAAATTTATTATAATATTATAAAAAATATATAAAAGTTAATAAAAACAATTTTTTATTAAATTTTTATTTAAACTATAAACTAATATTTTTTAAAGATTTATTAATAATATATTTATATATTAAAATAGTTAAAAATATATAAATAAAAATTATTATATTAATTTATAATATAAAATAATAATAAAAATAAAATTAAATATATAATAAATTAAAAATATTTATTAATATTTACTAGCTAGCTTTTTATTAAAAAAATTAATAAATAAATAATAAAACTTTTAAAATAATATTATAAAATAAATACTTAATTAAATAAAAATAAATTAAACTTATAAAAACGTTTAAAGCTATAATAAAAAAGCTTTTTTTAAATAAAAATATTATAAAATAATATAAAAAATTATTATAATATAAAATATTAATAATTTTTTAAATATATATTAAAAAAATTAAACTAAAGTTATTTTTTTATTTATAATAAATATATAATTATTTTATATTATTATATAAATATATTTTTAATAAAAATAATAAAAACTTATAAAAAAACTAGTATTTATAATATTAATAATAATAAAAATTTAGCTATAGCTATAAATGTTTTTAAAAATATTTTAAAAATAGTTTAATAGTTTTTAAAAAAAATTTAGTTTAAAATATATAATTTAATTAAAAAAAATAAAAAAATAAAAAAACGTTTTAAATATTTATTATAAAATAATAATTAATATAATATATTATTAAAACTTATATTTAAAAAAATTATAAAAATAATAACTTATATATATTTAAAAAAAAGATTTTATTTAAAGTTTTAATAAATATTATATATTTATTTAAAAGTTTTATTATTTTATTTTTATTTTAATTAAAATAAAAATTTAATATATATTATAAAAAATAATATAAATAAAATTAAATAAAAATAAAATTTTTTTATTTAATTTAAAATATTTTTTAAACTTTTTAAAAAACGTTTTTTTAAAAAATATTTATTATAAAAATTAAAAAAAATATTTTTAATATAGTTTTTGTTTATAAAAATAAATAAATAAAATAGTTATATTATATAATAATATAACGGATTAATTAATAATAATAATAAATATTAATTATTTTTTATTTATTTAATTTTAAATATTTATATATAAATTTAAATTTATTAAATTTAAATTAATAATTAATATAAATAAATTAACTAGTTATTAAATTTATATAAAAGAATTTATATAAATAATAATAATAATAATTATTAACTAGTTAAATAAATTATATTAATTATTTAAGCTTAAATTTTAATTTTTTTTTTTAAAATTTCTGTTTTTAAACAAATAATATAGCTATTTAAAAAAATAGCTAAAATTTTTTTTTTTTTTTTATTAAGCTTTTATAGTTGTTTAAAAATAAATTAATAAATTATTTATATTTTATATAATTATTATTTTAATTATTATTTTAGTTATTAGTTATAATATTATATATATTTAATGAATAATAAATAATAAATAATAATAATAAAAGTTTAATAAATTATAAAACTTAATAAAAATATTTTATTATAATTATATTAATATTTAATTAAATTTATAATAATTTTAATAAAATTATAAAAATATTATATAAATTAAAATTAAATTTTTTTTAATAATATAAATTTATTTATTAATTTAAAAATTTTTAATTAAAATATATATATTTTAATATAATTTAAAATTTTTTATATTTAAAATTTATACGTGTTTATTTTTAATAAATATAATATTTTTATTAGTTTTTATTTCATTTTATAAATAGTTTTAAATAAAAATATAAACTAAATAATTAAAATTATAATTAAAATAGTTTTTTTAAAAATATTATATTTATAAACTTAAATAAAATTAAAATTAATAATATTAATTTTATTATACTAGTTTAAAAAGAATTTAATTAATTTAATTATATTAAAAATAATTATTATTTTTTATTTTTTATAGTTTTTTAAATATTAAAAAAATTAATAGCTAAGTTATTTATATAAAAAAAACAATACTTATATTATATATATTATAAATATAAAAAATATAGTTTTATTATATATAAAATAAAAGCTTATAATTTATTATTTTATTAAAATTATATTTTTTTTATAAACAAAGCTTATAATAATTAAACTTATTATATAATATAAACCCCTAGGGGGTTTGTTATGTAGAACAGCTGTTGCAGGTGGCCCTACCCCGGAGGGGTAGCTACCTAGCAACAGCTACCCTATAATCCTAGGTAGCAGAACAAATACATATTCCTTTAGCTCCGCTAAAAAAATATATATTTATTCCTTTTAATATTCATGCTTTTATTTTACTACCCTAGTTAACTTTATTATTATATAATAATTATTTATTAATAATTTATATTTAATTTATTATAATAAAAAAAGCTAAAAAAATACTTATAACTAATATTTTTAATAATAATTAATTAGTTTATATATATAAATATAATATATATAGTTAAGTTATAACTAATATTATAGTTTATTTATATATATATTTATTTATAAATTATTTAAATAATTTACTGTTAAAAATTAAAGCTTTTAAAACTATTTTTATTTTATAGTTTATAATTAATATATAAATTTAAACTTTACTATATAAAATTATAAATATATTTTTATAATATTTATTAAAATAGTTTAAAATTAATTATTTTTATATAATAATAATATAATAATTAAAAAACTTATTTAATAATATTATATTATTTTATTAAATATATAAATTTATTAATAAATATTATAAAATAGTTTATAAAAAGCTGTTGTTTATTTTTTATTTTTTTAAATATTATTATAAAATTATATAAATAAAATAAAATAAATTAATAAATAAAATAAAATAAATTAATAAATAAATAAAAATTAATATAAAAAACAATTAAAAATAATATAAATTATAATTATTATTAATTAAAAGTTTTATAGTAAAGTTTTTTTAAAATTAATTTAAATATATTAAGTTTTATTTTTAATATTATTTATATATTTAATTTATAGTTAATATTTTTATAATTAATTAAAAATTTTTAATTAAAATTTAATAATATTTAAAATTAAATATTTTCGGAGTAAATAATTAAAAAATTACTAGCTATTATTTATAAATATAAAATTTAATAAATTTAATATAATTAATTATTTAAAAAATAATATTTATAAATAATATTTAAATATTATTATTTAATAAAATATTAATATTTAATATTTAATAATTTTAATAATATAATTATTATTATTAATTTTATTTTTTTATTTTTAACTTTTAATTATATATAAGTTATAAGTATTATTATTTTTTAAATCTTAATAAAACTATATAAAATTAATTAAAAAAAAAACCTATTATTAATTATATTATTTAAACCGTGTGTTTTTAACTATATATAAAGAAAAGGTTATAAAGCAGCTTATTTTTTAATATAAAAAAAGTTAAAAAATTAAATAATAAATTAATTATTATTAAAATAAAACTTTATATATAAATAATAAATAAAGTTAAAAAGCTAGCTAGTTAACTAACTAGTTAAAAAACTTATTATAAATATTATATTTTATATATTAATAAAAATAAAGCTTTAATAATATATATTATATTATATAAAAATATATTAAAAAAAACAGCAAGGAATTTAGCTATTAAATTTATATTAAGTAAATTATATATAAAGTGTAAAACAGCTGTTAAAAAACTAGTAGCTACTAGTAATAAATATATTAAATATAATAACTAGTATAAAGCTAAGCTACTAGTTAAACTATTATAAGCTATTAAGCTATAATTATAAATAAACTAAAAAATATTAAAATAAAACAACGTAATTTTAATAGCTTTAATAAGTTATAATTAGTTGTTAAAAACTAGTTATTAAATATAAATATTAAATAAATAAATATTTTTAAATATAATTATTATAAATAAACTAAAGCTTAAATTTATTTATATAAATTAAAAAATATTATTTTTTTAGCTTTTTTTTTATATTTAGCTTTTTTATATATAAAAATAAAACGTTTTTAAAATATAAACTTATAAAAATACTTTTATAGCTAGCTATTATTTAATAATAATTAATACTTTTAAAATAAAACTTTATTATATTATTTATTTTTATAAACTAATATTTAATAACTTGTAATATAGCTATAAAAATATATTTAAATATATAAAAATTATATAGTTATATATAATTTAAACTATATAATTATAGCTATATAATAAGAAGTTATTATAGTTATTATTAAGTTTAATAATTATTATATAATTTAGTTAATAAATAAATTATTAGTTATAAGTATATTTAATAAGTTAATAAAGCTAGCTTATTAATTATATAGTTAAAAGTATAACTACGTTTATATAAGCTATAAATATAGTTTATATATAATTATTAATTATTTAAAAACTTTAATAAAATAAATAATAGCTATATATAATTAATAGCCTTGTTAGTTAGCTAAATTATATAATAATTATTAAACTTAATAATAGTTATAATAGCTGCTATTATCTAGCTATAATTATATAGTTTAAACCGTTAATACTTATATAACTTTTATATATTTAAATACACTTTTATAGCTAATTATAAGTTATTAAGTACTAGTTTTAAAAAATAAATAATATAAAAGGTTTTATTTTAAAAATATTAATTATTATTAGCTAGCAGCTAGCTATAAAAGTTTTTTTATTAGCTGTTAAACTAGCTGTATAAATTAAATAAAAATTAATTAAGCTAAAAACTATTTAAAAATATTGTTTATAAACAACATTTATAAACGTTATTTATAAATAGCTTTTTATTAGCTTATATTTTAAAAACGTTATATTTTTATATAAAAAAAACTAGTTAATTATAAAAATAAAAATAATTTATATATAATTATATATAAAATTAAATAAATATTTTAAATTTTTAAAGCTTTAAATAATAAAGTTTATTTATATTATTATATTAATAACGTTTTATTTAAATTTACTTTATAATATTTAACTAGTTAATTAAATTAAACTAGCTTAATTAAGTTATAAGCTTTATATATATTATTATATAAATAAATTAAAATAAATAGTTTAATTATTTAATTAAAGTAATTAATATAATTATATATATATAATAAAACTTAATAATTATAAAAAAGTTTTAGTTAAAATTTTAAGCTAAATAAACCTTTGTTTTATTTAGTTGTATTTTTTCGCTAAAAACTTAAACAAACTTTTTTTCTTTATATTTTTATCGTAATATACTCTTTATTCCGCTTAACAAAAAAACATTGGATAGAACCAATTGTTGCAACCAAAGCACTCCCATACCAGGCAATCGCGGTACAGTTTACCTGTGATCCAAGTGCATAAAGATAACCTGCCACTGGCGGAGCAATCATCCTACAGGCCGCCCCAGCGCTGGCCGCAAGTCCGTTCACCTTTCCAAGCATATCAGGGCTAGGGGTAGCCTCCTTGATAAGGATAAGAAGCAGCGGATAGAGAACGATGGACAGGAGGTTACGGATCGTCAGGCAAAAGTAGATGGCGGGAAAGAGTATCGAGTCCGGTACGTAGACCAGGCACGGGACAACAATGTAGGCAATCGGATGAAGCACTGTGACGAAGAGGAAAAGCCGGAAGACCCCGACCTTTTCGGCAGCTAAAGGGAAAATCACAACCTGGACGAAGAGGGCGATTGCACCGTTGACAGCCAATATCACTCCAACCGTTTGCATAGAAAGCCCTAGACCACCCGGCGAGTAGTAGGGGTTGAAAGCTGTAGCGAGCAGCTCTTCAACGTGCGCCTTCTTATCCTCGAAGAAGATGGGCATTAAGTGGTCGTATGTCATCGAGTGATAGGTGAAGATGGACAACGAGATGATCAGGGCTACTGTTATAACACTGGAGTTAGTATTGTCTACTTACGGTAAACATTACTTAGGGGTTCGGGAGCTTGCAGGAGTAGCAAGAGCAAAAAAAAAAGCCCGTTAAGGCAATTTATGGCTCTCAGACATGCTAAACAGGGGAACAAAAGACTCCAGGGGACTAACTGGTGCGTTGATTGAATATGCTGGAGTGCTCCCTTTTTCCGAATTCCTTTCTACATGTCGTCTCGGAACCAGAATCGAAGCCTCCTCTATTTCTGAATGACCCATACATCTCCGCTCGTAAGTCTACAGGTGGTTGCTTGAGTGCGTCGGAGGTTTCCATAAGGGGCGTTTCATCGGTGGTGTAAGTGTCATCCGGCAGCATCACACGAGGCCGGAAGTCTGGATGCGTCTCTTCTAGCAGAAGCCAGCCAAGTAATATGCTAACAAACAGAAGAACGGCGCATACGACATTAGGTAGAAGATAAGGGGATGTTGTAAACCAGCTGTCCTGGGTGAAGATCCCCGGCCAGGTCCGATGGGGGTCTGCGAAAATGCCTCCGATGGCCGGCCCAATTATAGTCCCCATAGACCAGACGAAAGGCATGACAGCAAAAGCCCTCGCTGCGAAATCAGTGTCTAGTTCTGCTGCAAGGGGTGCATATTTCAACTCACGTTCACTAGAACACTCGGAGTTAGTTACTGCCATTTTGAGCGTGGTTTGTGAGGGTGTCAGAAGATCCCAGTCACACCGTCTTGACCCCAATGCAAAGCTTCCGCTCTAAATATTGCCAAAATAAGAAGAAAATGGTTCCGAGAATCACTCACTGTCTTGGGTTTTTGACCTGTTCTCCTACCATCGTCTGGATTACACCGATGTTTCCATTAAGTAGTCCGCCGAGGGCTCGACCGAACAAGGCAATCCATATGTTAGAAGCGAAGCCAACGACGATCATGCTAAACATTGTTCCGAGGCAGCCTAGGACGAGAACAGGCTTCCGGCCAATTCGATCAGAGACACCGCCCCAGTACATGCCCATCAGGGCCTCGGTAAGAGAGAAGGCCGAGATGAGGAGGCCAGCATAGAACGAGGCATCTTGTTCGTTTCCGAACTGAAAATGCCGTACAAGAGACCATGCATAGGGGAATATAGACGTGAGGGCTATGGGCTCAGCCAAACGCACAATGGCTTTATGGAGAACGAGTCAGCTCGGTGAGCCGAACAACTTGAAGGGATAGGCGTATGCTTGACCAACCTAGTAGAAAGAGTTGTAGTGTTGGGAAGGCATCGGGATTTCGAGGGCATCTCTGCTGTGTTAGGACCATTGCTTCGCGGTTTTGTATCAAGCTTACAACAAACGGACACAGCGCCAATGCTTGTGACTCAGCTGTTGCTGCGTCGGTCTCTTGGCTGGAAGCAGAGGTCGTAAGTTGAAGCTAGGGGCAGTGACGTGTTTTACAAGTTATGACGGAGACAGTCAAGAATATATCGAGGAATGGGAGAGAAAGGTCCACGCCGATGCAGGTCACTTGGGAGTTGAAGAAGCGGCGAGGAATTTAATAGGGGAAAAGGTTTAGGTGTGACGAGGGTGAAGAGAGAAGAGAATGAGGACAAGCGATATGCGGATACGACGAAAGAGGGTTATTAACGTGGTTTTTATTTTTATTTTTTATTTTTTAGGCGGTTGGTACTGATACCTAGTGCTGCTATTATTGATATGGAGATACTTTTCACCCTGGTTGTTTTTACCACCACAAATCACAATCGAGTGGAAAATAGGCCGTGGACCGGAGGTCTAGGGTAATTGGTTGATCCCTGCTGGCTATGCACTGAAGAGCTCCGGTTGCAGGGCTATTATTGCGCCAACACTGTGTGGAATATATCCACCGATTAAGTATCGTATGTATGTGTGATGGTACTGTACAGTAGAATCAGACCAAAAAAAGGAGGAGCAGCATCGGTGACTATAGATTAACCAGCATCGGCGATCTCCCTGCCTAGGTACTGTACTGCACTACATCACATTCCACAGCCTTCTGCTGGCCCCGCCCTGCCATTCACAGTGCGCGTCACAATAAGGTTGGCGCTGTCTTTATTGGTCGACGTATTAAATGACTCGAAATCGAGACCCATTGCCTAATCTGGTCGTCATGCAACTACTGTACAGTGTCCACTAGGTAATCCTATAGTAAAATTTCTCCCTACAGTCGGTAGGTACCTAGGTTAACAGCTCTTATCTTTGCCGCGATATACGCACCACTTCATGCCTCGTCAACATGTTGACTTAAGAACTACGTCGTGATGCGATGACTCTGTTGTGTTGTATCACCTCCAAGGCGCGCACTACCTCGCACCGTTTCGGGTGTGTTGGATGAGGAACTCTTTAGATACAAAATCTACCTTGTTCTAGGTATAACGGTGTTTACTGTAGGAAAGTGACAGCAATAATTCGGTAAAATTTACGTACTCACCATGACAAGGTTTATCTCTGCTAGAGGTCACCGTGCATCGCTACCTACAAGTATCTCCAGAGTCACGATTAGCATCGCGCGCCAAGATAAGTATGCGTGAATAAATCCCCAGTACACTAGTCTAGAGTCCTTCCTTAACTAGGCCCGGCTGCTGGGTCCGAGGCCATAAACTCGGGACTTTTAATATGCTTGATACATGCTCCAAGTTTTCTAGAACGCAACTTGATTGATCTGTTCTAGTACCCCTCATGCCACACCTACCATGGTAGCCTGCGTGTATGCCGCGGTACAACACCGACGCGGGCCGCTTTTGAATATTGGCCAACCAGAGCATGTATTTTGATCGTGATGACATAGACACTTGGGCCACGCCAAGGGGGTTCACGATACGAAAAGCATATCAGCTCATTATCAAGCTCGGGCATGTCCTTATCACGTCTTATCTCCCTACTACGTAGGCTGCATATTTCTATGCGGCCATAGGCGTTCCCGAGGTCCTTGCTGCATCCGTAGGTAGGTATTCACTGGCGCTAGCTGCTGCAGGTTGCTTGCGTGCATGTATGTGTGCATGTTCAATGGATGTGAGTGGGCCGGGAGACGTTGAGGTCGAACCAGGCAAGCGGCCAAGGCGGGCCGATGCTCCAATGTCCGACCTCACCACAATTACCGCGCACCTAGTACTAACTGTGCTTTCTGCTCTCTAGCAACAATGCAACACGCTGCATATCGTTACCCAATATAGATGATACTAAGCGGGCGTCCGAGTTCTGTTCTGCTCTGTTCACATGGGCGAGCGATGCCAGCTTCCCACATGGACGGCCGATGGCGGACATGGTCGGCATCTCTCCCGTATTCTACGGCCATCTCATGTTGCCTCCTTTTCTCTTGTGCTCTTGCCTCTCCCCTCCCGCTCCCGCTTCTGTTCTAATTGATTGTTTGCAATCTTGTGGGTAGTAGCACGTATCGTGTAGTTGGGCTACGACGACTCGCATGGTGACAAGTATGTAAACTTGGTTCCTAGACCGCATCCTATACCTTTCCTATTCTTAGACATGGGTGCAATAATAGTCCTCTCTCCCCTTCATTAGGTTACATTACTTTCCGAAAAGTTCTGGTTCGCCAGCGGGGCTCACATCGAGCCCTTACCAACCTAGGAACCTATTATGGGCAGCATTGGGATTGTTGGCTTAAGTTAACATGACGAAAATTATCTAGGTTCAGTTTAAGTTTACGTGCCTCGAGAGCTCTGTTTAGGCCAGTGGCCGGTTATAGATGTTGGTCCAGGTGTTCTCATCAGTCTGCCTGCCTGCCCGTGCATGGCTGCAGGGACTTTAATTGCCCCACTGAAAGAGGGCCCAGGTACCTACATGTGGCCATTAGCGTTGGCGTTGTTGCTAAGGCGGGTTGGTGGCTTCCACAAGCACTGCTACTCTACCTAAGTACTTAGGCAGGCAAGGCACCTATAGAAAAACTTCAGTGCTCGCTTAAGTGTCACCAAAAAAGGTTACCTACCTAGGTACCTACTTACCTACTACCTATAAGTCAGCAGGATGATAATTGTGTAGCGCGACGCTAGAGCTTGTACTGGCAGGGGGTTTTTGGTAAAGAAAACCTCCATATCTACTTGTTGAACAAGGGTTGTTAAGTGGCAAAAATGCTTCGAGACTGATCGACAGCTAAATTCCTACCTAAATTACGGTATATATCAGCCTTGTTGATTAACAGTACTCTTGCGTTTTTAGTTTCTAGCGCGGCACTACACAATTATCATCCTGCTGACCTGTAGGTAGGTACCTACCTGTACAGTACACACAACCGGTCCCTTACAGTGCAGGCAGACTAAACCTCGGACCTAACTTCACCAACCATCGCATCGCGTATCACGTCCTTTTTTTTTTTTGCCTAGGTACCTACTTACCCTACCGCCTCTGTCTTCTGATCTCCTGTCCTGGCCTGTCTGGTCGAGCAGCCGTTCGCCGCATCATAGCATGACTCTTCGTTTCGTTGCGAACCTTGCACTGCCGTTGTCACCATTACCGCCACTGCTACCATTATCATCGTCGCCGTCGTTATCGTATCTACCGTGTTTCTAGTAAAATAACCTAAGCGCCTCATACCTACACGTAGACTAATACGGTTAGTCTATCTACAGTAGTGAAGCACTTACATTGCCCCCAGCCCTTGTCCCCTGTCCCCTAGTTATCTAACACGTACTGTACCGTACACGCGTATCCCCGCCCCCACCACCATACCATGGAATGATTGATCGCAGCAAATCCTCGTCAATCATCACACTAACCTCCAACCTTGCAGTAAAAGATAGCCTCGCTCTCACTTGCACTAGGTCGCGACTATCCCAGACTAGCCTGGTTCGGTCTGGGCTAGACACCATCTGTCCAGTTCGGTTCGGCTCTGTGACCCGCTTCACCGCTCTGGCACGCGGCTCTTCACTACGCAACCATCGGCTACAGAGAGAGACATGGCTCCTGACTTGAACTCGCTGCCCCCGTCGTCTCAAGTCGCCGTACCCCTTCGCACCATGACAAACGGCAGCCTGGGCGCGGGTGCAAGCACCGGGGCGGCTGGCGAATCTGCCTCTGCCTCTGCCTCTGCCGTGCGGGGTGAGTCGTCCTCGCCTTCGCCGCGCTCTGCCTCCATCTCGCTGCAGGCTGCCGCCACCGTGAATGCGGGCTTGCAGCACGAGCCCGGTCGACGTGTGTATATCCCTTCTCCTTCCCCTCGGCGTCGGTATGGTTGACTGATGCGTCCATCTACGCGCCAGGCACCTCAAGCAGCTCCCTTTCACGCCAGCGCCATTCTCCCCAAGCCGGTCGACGACGATCCGCCGTTCTCATGAACCTCCAACTCAATGACCCCGCCGTGCCCGCCCCCGGTGAGATGGTCTCGGAGTCGGGAGGCAACCCCCATCACCCGATAATGAGTCCTCAGCCCTTGTCGTCGTCTCCTCTGCTGACCGGCCGCGACCCCCATCATAACAGAGCCCCGAGCCTGGGTGAACTTCACCAGGAGCTCGAGGCCGAACAGGAAGCACAAGTGGTACGCCCTGATCGGACCCTCCCCGGGACGCCCGTCGACCGACGCGTGAGCCGATAGCTAGCTAACCCGTCCTAGAACCGACTTCTGCAGATGATCCGTCAACAACAACTTCAGCTACAACAACTACAGGCCGCTCAGGCCCAGTCCAGTGTCGCCGCCGAAGATCACCCATCTACCTTGGACCGCTCTATTTCCATGTCTCACCCGCCTGGTGTGCCTCCCTTTCTACCCACGCCGTCGGGCTCAACCCCCAGATCGCCCTCCATGTCCCACCCACCCGCCTCTCTCGATACGGCGCGGGACGCCCTGCACCGCAGATCTAGAACACCGAGCCATGGCGCCTCTTCGCCGAGGCTCAGGTCAACCTCTATTAGTCAGGAGGGCGAGCCGCATCTCTCGGGCGTTCGCGACGAGACGACCTATTATCAAGCCGAAACACAGTCTCTCATTCGCGAAAATCAAATGTTGCGCCACAGGTTGCGCGAGCTCGGTAAGATATCATCCCACCCAGATTTCACTTGCGCCCGGCTAACCCGCCCCTAGAGCGCCAGTTAAGCGAGGCACACGCAAACGCATCTATCACGAGGGAGCCGGTGCAGCCCTCGCAGCTCACCCACTCTACCTCAGTGTCGGGAGGCGATGCGGCGGAGTCCTCGTCCATGACCACTTCGCAGCTCGTCGCATCTCCGGAAGCGAAAGACGAGTAGGACAAGCTGGGGTTTGTTCCCAGTAGCAGAGCGGTTTCTTAGCTGTGAGTGAGTCGACTGCTTACTATTATTCGACATGTCTCCGTGTACGATGCTGCAAAGCAGTGATTTTCGGCGTTCGGGGGGTTAGGACACGGCTCGTCGAGAGGGTTATTGTTTCTGTAGATGACGTGTATTACTATCGTTACTCCGGATAAAATTGGTATCAGTCGAGTTGATTCCTCTTTCAGGAATGAAACCATCGGTTAGCCGATAGCTAAATCAGGCAAGCGCCGATTCTTGACTCTCTTCGCCGTGTCAACGGTTTCCCTCTACAGTGTAGTCCAGCCTTGTGGAAGACATTTCGCCTGCGGGACAACCAAGGCTTTTTGTTCGTGTCCAATACATGCCGATATCATTTGAAGTGGTCGCATGGCACGGGAGCGCCCTACAAATACTGGGAAAGGGACATCTTATAATCGGGTCCTAGAGACAGTGGCATTCGCAACAACTATTTAGATCTAGAAGATACATTACAGCCGGCCATGAGCGAGGGAGTATGTTAGGCACTAGGACGTGGCCCTCGACTTGAGTGGCGAGTGTATGAATGAATGAAAGGGGGCCGGACGCTATATGGATTAAGTCGACAACACTGGAGAGGGGAAGACACTTACACCCGTTACGAACTTCCTCTATGCATCGCGACTTGACATATAGTTAACGAGGTTCCGGCTGTGAAGCTGATACTTGGAGTTGTGAGGAGGATGGTGGCTCGCATTCTGGTACCTATGAGCGATTTGAAGGGGTAGAGTGCATTGGTGTTTCGAACTTTCGATGCGTGAAAAGACTATATTCATATAGTACCTTCAGCAAAAGGGGTCCCCAGCATAGAGAGGGAGTCTAGAAGACAAGTAGCAAAACATTAATCCGAGCAGGGATGGATGCCATAAAGGCGAATAATTGATAACGCTATACACGTGTTTTGGTCAACGTACACAGGTGCTTAGAATTCTAGGTGTTTGCTACAAAAGACGAAATATCGCGACTTTGGCACCTCGCATTGACTTGTGCTTTCACGCACTGGGATCGGGCCATTGACTGGGGTGTTTTGGCTTTCACCCTCATCGGGAGAAGTCGGTCGATACTGATATACACTGTCATTACTGCGAGAAGTCGTCAGGTTGCCGTGTGTAGGCGATCTGGCGCTGATATGGCTGGTATCGATGCCTACATATAATACACATACGCTGAATGTACTATCACTCTATGTGGATATGAGAGGTTTAAGACCACTTGACTACTTCATTGAACAGTATGTCATCTCCCCATGGCGGACTTAGAGTCCACTGTGTGCTGCTTTAGTTCGCTAACAGCGTTGACCTTAAAAACCCAGGGGGTTCCAGGATGTGAATGTTCTGTCTAATATCATGTGGTGTTGTTATTCCTAGGCTATTACTATGTGTTGTGACGAACCCTAGCCGGGCGCCGAATCGCGGGTTTTAACCGAGCCTTGATAGACTATATGAGGCAGCCATCTACACCTTCCAGACAGGTCATATAAGTCGTATCTATGTAGAGTGGTCGATTTATTCACCTAGCAGAACAGCCGACACTCCTCTTGTATCTCATCCTACTTTTTGGGTCCCATAGAACAGATCTCTAACATAGTCTCCAATAGCAATCGAGCTTGTAAGCCCGGGGCTCTCCATTCCGAGCACTTGAACACATTCCAAGTTAGCAATTCCGCGGCCTTCTGTCGACGGGGTAAGGCCCTGGGAGGATGCGAAGCTCGTGAAACGAGCGAACATCCAGAGCTGGTGGGTTGCCTCCTAGCATTTCTGAAAAAGGGAGAGGAGGAGTACTTACTGTTAACCCAGCCAGCGTATCCATCTTCCATCTCTATATGAAAGTCAAAGAATCCCTTCCCGGCACCAACAGCACCTGCCTTTCCAAGCTTCGGGCGCATACCCGAGTAGTCAGGGCTTAGCGCTCCCTCATCAACACCGGGTAGGTATCTCCGAACGGCAGCCAGCATATCAGGGAACCGTGCAGTGTTGACGGCCAGGTCTGAGGGGTCATCAACCCACTCGACATCGGGTCCAAAGCGGATGCGTCCTGCCATATCGAGCGTGAGGTGCGTGCCGAGACCGCCGGCGCCGGGGAGCGTGACGGGGTACACGAGGCGCCTCACGCGGGGCGAGCTCGCACCATAGCTAAAGTAATTGCCCTTTGCGTAGTATAGGCGCGTCCGCCGTTCGAGCGGCACGATCATGTTATGGATCTCGGCGGCCCCGAGACCCGCGCTGTTGACGATGGTCTCGGTCTCGATAGCGGAAGACTCGCCGGTGCTACTGTCTTGGACGGTGAGCCGCCAGCCGCCGCTCCCTGGCTTGGCCGTCGCGGAAGAGGACAGCGGCTCGATGTCGGTAACGGTGGAGTTCGCTGCCACCACGCCCCCCGCGTCCTCGAATTCGCCCTGGAGCGCGACCATGAGGCCGTGGGAGTCGACGATGCCCGTAGTGGGACTCTCGAGCACGCCCGCAACGGCACGGACGGACGGCTCCTCCTCGCGCGCCTCCCGCTCGCCGACCCAGCGCGTGGGGACTTGTATCACGTCTCGACAAGCGGCATGCAGATGCTCCAGCGCCTCGCGCTCGGGCTCGTCGTTGGCCACGATCCACTTCCCCGTGTTAGCGTGGCCCACGCCGCGCGACGCGCAGAATGCGTACAGCTTCTCCCTGCCGCTGATGCAGAGGCGTGCCTTCAGGGTGTTGGCGCCGTAATACAGGCCTGCGTGGATGACCTCGCTGTTCCGCGAGGACGTCTCCGTTCCCGTACTCGCGTGCCGTTCCAGCAGGAGCGTGGCCGAGCTGGACGGAGACGAGGATGGTTGCTGTGCTAGTGCTAGGGCCCGTGCCGTTGCGAGCCCGATCACGCCACCGCCTATGACCTACCATGGTGGTGAGCCTTGCAATGTCCATCTCACTGCACGTACGAGGATATGTGAGGGGATCTCGAGCAGAAATGAATAGGCAGCGGCCCGCATTGGGAAAACGAGAATGGATGGTGAAACTGCGCATGGCATCTGTTCATACGGTCCGTGCCGGGCCCCGGCAGTCGCGCCAAGACCAGAGATGACTGAGACTTACTACGTGAGTGAAATCGGCTCGGGCGCGAGCCGTGCTACTGAATGAGCGAATGCACCGTCTCCCGAGCAACAAAGGGCGCCGCGCGAGCATCTTCGGGTAGTCATGGGCGCGAGAGGCGCGCGTGAGTCGGTGGGTTTGAGGGTAGGAAAGAAAGTAGGCGCCTGAGTAGACTGAAGAATCGGGGTGGTCAAAATCCCCGGCACCGGCCGACGACATGGATGATCCCGCCGCTCCGCAACCGGAGTCGTGAGTCCCCCCCCCCCCCGGTGCAATTTCCCAGAGTCATCTTCGAATCGAGGACGTCGTATGCTGTTTCACACGTTAAAAGGCTTATCCCACTGACGACTACTTAGTTCCGACGTCGTATGCGGGCAACGAGGTACGCCATGGAATTCACGAGGCAGAAATGGTAGCGGGTGCTTCGAAACAAAATGGGTATAATTGAGGAATATGTACGCGGTAACACTAGGTTCAACGAGGGCTGGCAGACTGATGGTTGTCATTACGAGTCATCAGGTCCCGTGCCCCATCCTGAGTAAACAGTAAACAGCAAACAGTAAACCGATAACTCCCTAATCCTTCCAACTTTTCCCCGACGCGTCGGCAGGGCGGACCATGCTGCGACCTATTCTCACCGTTGAGGTTGAGAGCATGCCCGAGTTTGAAAATCAAATCCTGCCCGGAGGCACCACCAGCATCTATCTGTACAGTCCACCAGTTGGTATGCTTATTTACGCCAAAAACACCAGAATCGCCGCCCCGCTTATCCGTACCGACGAGTCACGCGAGAGTTGAGGCTTGGGGTTGACATTAGCGGAGCGCGACCGCCGGGAAAAGTTTTCTGTTGAGCATGTTCATATGAAACTCGTATATACCGTCTTCGGCTCCAATGTACCTGTAGCACCTGCGTCAGTCGTCATCCTCGGCTCCCGCGGTCGTGCGGGCCTGTCTTCATAGACTTACAGTGTGCGGCCATCCTCGCTCCAGGTGAGACCCGCCGTGTCGTCCGGACGTTGCTGATGCTCACGGTTCCCTATGCGACCATACGGGCGACGAAACCCCGATATTTCATCGCTCCAAACGTCGCCGATGATGGGGATCGCGCGCCGGATCCGGTTGGTCTCGGTCCGAGTCGCGTCGTGAGGAGCATAGGCAATGTCGCCGCCCGACATGTTATACAGCGCCTCCAAGTCGGCCCAACCCGAAGTGTTTCTTCCGACCTGCCCCCACACGGAGGTGTAATCGCGGGAATCACTTTGTAGCCTTGTCGAATTGTCCATATTCTGTGCTAGGGCTTGCATGATGGAGCTTCTCCTCCGCGGTGTAGGAGCCCGCCTCTCACGGTCTTGCTCGGGCGGCGTCTGCGCCGCCGTCGTCGTCCCCGTAGTCGCGGAGCGCTGATGGTCGCGGCTCTCACGGCTCTGGTCGCGCTCGAAGATTCGCTGCAGCGTATCACGCTGGATAGGCGTCACATAACGCAGTCTTTCACTGATGTCCCGATCGCGCTCCCGTGCGACACCGGGCGTCCGCGGCTGGGGGCTTACGCGCTCGGCAAAGACAGAGGATCTCCATGTAGCACTAGCACCGCCTCGCGTTGTCTGTGAATCCCGCTGGTCTCTCTGCTCCCGCGCCTCCCGGCGCCGCCGGTCGCTCTGCACCGCCTCCAAAATGGCCGTTTCCTCGGGAGAAAAGGGATGGTTTAATCTTGATGTATCAGAATTGTCGGCAGTAGACTGTAACCGATTTGAGGGACCCACGATGCTGGCAATGGACGACGAACCCGCGGCACTGCGCTCGCTCCGGGGGTCGAGTAGGCGGGGGTCAATGGTGGTGTTTCGCTCATTGAGGGACAAGTGATCGTATGCTTCGTGATCCTCGATAGATATGATCTGACGTTTGGTGAAATTGGTGCGGGCATCAGCCACGCCGATGCGCCCGCGGTGCTCAGTCCACGCAAGCAAATCGTATGGGCCTGGGGAGAATGCCATGTCCCTAACCGCGCCACAATCGCTGGGTGCTCGGGCCGAGCTGAAGTAGGTAACCAGGGGATCTCTAGCGGGATCGGCGAAAGCGACGACGTCGAAGATGGAGATGGTACCGTACTGTGTGCCCACGGCCAAATATCTCCCAGAATGGGAAAAACAAGCTGCAAAGCTACCCCGGCAATCCGACACATCCCGTATGGACTGGTCCTTGAGCCGTATCCTGGGAAGCTGTACCCACTCGTAGGAATTCCCTTGAAGGGCGCATCGGACATGGACGTAGAGGAATGGATCGTCACAGATGGCCACCAGAAGGCCACCGTCGGGGGAAATGACGCCGCGGTTCACACAGTCGGGGTATTGTAACTCGTCGATAGCCTCGGCGTCGTTCAGGCTGACAATGGTCACCGTCTTGTCGTTATTGGCCAAGACAGCCACGGGAGAGGTGTAGCGGCCGGGTCGCAGAGGATCGGAAGGCGGCTTGGGGGGTTGCCAGATGGTGATGCAGTTGACTCGCTGCGTGCCGAACTTGTGGTTCGACGCAGACCACGTCTTGACCGAGCCGCTCATCTGCTCGACGATGCTGAGCATGTCGCGACGCAGTTCGGCCATGGAAGGCTCGGCGGCGAGGGTAGGATCGCGGTCGAGGGCATGAGCAGAGGCGGAAGCGAGGGCGGCGGCGGCGGCAGAAGCGCCCGACGGGCTCAGGGTATCAGCAGCATCGGCGGCGGAAGCAGTCTCGCGGATGACGGCGAACTCTCCGTTCTCGCCGCCGCAGCAGATCCAGCGGCCACTAGCTACCAGACACCTAGGGTGGAAACTGATGACCTTGATGGTCTCGCACTCGCGGGTCCTCGTATCCAGGCGGGTGATGTGGGTGTTGTTGATGCCGGCAGGGAAGTAGACTATGCCACGGCGCTCGGCGCTGATCAGAGACCGCAGCTGCCAGTGTCTGGGGCGGTTCGAGGACGATTAGCATGCACACCAAAGGCGGGAGGGCGCAAGGCGGGCGCGCAGGTGGTC
Organism: Xylaria longipes; assembly: GCA_025201785.1. Taxonomy (NCBI): domain Eukaryota; kingdom Fungi; phylum Ascomycota; class Sordariomycetes; order Xylariales; family Xylariaceae; genus Xylaria; species Xylaria longipes. The sequence continues at coordinate 18,467 of MU619827.1, forward strand.
TGGGTAAGGATGGACGGAAACTGACATAGGCGAGATCTGGGTACGGTAATGCTTGCGGCCTTCTTGGAGGAGCAGACGGTCGGTCGGCCGGAGGCTAGAGTGAGGGCGCGAGGCGCACGTCAGCGGAGACTCGGGTCATGAATGGATGGATGGATGAATGGATGGCTGCGTGTAATTGTGTATTTGTGTGTATTTACCTCGCTTCATCGCCGATGGCCATGGTGCCAATGGCGAAGGTCAACGGTGGAGGGATGTATCATCAAGGCGCATTGATGGCGGGAAGCACGCAGAGGGAATAATGTCTCGTGTCGGCCGAGGGATATGCTGTAAGCAGGCAGGTCGGGGGAGTGGTGGGCAGGTGGGTATGCCCAGGACCGGAAGTTGAGGATTTGGGATGGTGGTGGTGGTGGTGGTGGTGGTGGTGTAATGTTTGTGGTGTAAGTAAGTAATTGCTGCTAACTACTAGGTAGGTTAGGTAGTAGGTAGGTAGGTAGGTAGGTAGTGGCCTCTTGGTGCGCTGTGCCGTGCTGTGCTGTAGGTACCAGGTAGGCTTAGGTGGATAGTGTTATCACAGTGAGGCAAGGTACCAGTTCAGTACCCTAGGTAGGTACCTGTTCAGTGGTTCGGTAGATCTGTTTAGTCCAGTAGCGTCAGAGGTGCTTCCAAAGCTGGGATTTGTCACGGGTGCGGCAGACCCGTTGTTTCTTATTGCGTTGTGCCACAACTTACCTACTGGCTTGACCGATCTCACTGTCCGCGACGTAACTGCAGCTTGCGGACGGGCTGGGATAGATCTACCTTGGTGGTTGGACAGGCCTGGGCCGGTTCGGGCGGTGTTTAACTTCCATCCAAGGGTCAGGTACGTCAGCCGTTCGGTCCACACGCACCAATGCCGATGCCGATGCCGATACCGATGCAGATGCAGATGCAGACACAGACACAGATGCGGCTATGTAGCATGCAGAGCGATGATATTTTATTATTGTTGTTGTTGTTGTTGTTGCCTATTTCATGTCATGTTCCTGATGTTTCTTATCTTCAAGATTGCAGGCAAGCAGTTGGGAGGCGAGGAGTGTTGTGGACTGAGGAAACAGACAAAAGAAACAAAAGAAAAAGCGCACAAGGCCGAAGACGCCGCGCCGCTTATTGATACCGGACCACATACCCCAATCTAGGTACCTGCCCTCCGAAGTTATAGGTGACCCGACATGTGAATGTGAGTGTAGATCAGGCGAGGAATATTATGTGACCCTCGAGTGTTGTAACATAGAAGATTGCGCATCAATGAAAGGTCTCGGCACATTGTGCATGTATATGTCTGTGATTACCTTATACATACTACCTAGGTACCTGGTAGGTATATTTGCCCTCTGCAGGTAGGTAGTAGATAGAGTACAATATCTACAACAACAGATCCTGCGTGTAGAAGCTATAGTAAACTTCTCTTCTTACTTATAACAATACATATTCTATATTAGGTACCTATCTAGTGCTACCTACCTAGTTAATCAACCAACAAACATTGAATTCTAATGTTAGTTAAGAACAGTAAACAAATAAGCCGAGATAGGCATACATACATCTATATATGTAGTATAAGCATGTAGATCTAGAGTGTTATCATTTTGAAAGGCCTTTTCCATCTTGAAATTTTTGCCAGCTCATTTCAATTCGCCCTCGTTACCTGTCATTAGACCCCCCACTCCCATACCCGTGCGCCCGTGGATACCGTGGACCAGCTGCGGAGACCTCGCCCAGACCTGGCCCGGACTAAACCGTGATAGCGGTTCTGCCACCACAGACCGCCCGTAAGAAGCTCCCGGAAACCTTCTACGCCCTTGAAATTTTCTGCGCTACGTCGCAGTACTTGAGCTCGCGTTTTCTCTCTCATCATCATCGCCGTCCTCTCTTCCATCTACATCCATCCATCCCTTCCCTCCCTCCACTTAATTATTCCTGTATAATATCTACCTCTCCATCTTCCCCTCCTAGCCATAGTCGTCTTCGTAATCCTTCCCCCTTCTCCCTGTGTAAAATCTTCCAGCCACATTCATCGCCATGTTGGCTTCGCGCTTGTCCAGAGCTGTAAGTTCACGTTTCCGCATACATTCTGCCGATCATAGATGCTGATTATTCGTCTGCGACAGCTTCCGCGAGCAGCTTCCACAACTCCCCGATGGGCCGCCCCCCTACGGAAGCCTCTGGGCGCCACATTCGCCCGCTATGAATCCACAGAAGGAAAGGTTCAGGGTGCCGTCATCGGTATCGATCTCGGTATGTAAATGCGCAGAAAGCGACTCGTCTGGAATCGGCAGGGCACGAGTTGACAGTCCCTAATAGGTACAACGAACTCGGCCGTCGCCGTAATGGAGGGCAAGACTCCAAGAATCATTGAGAACTCGGAAGGTAAATCACCTCGCAGGCAATCGATCATGAGCCGAGCGAAGTTGAGACTAACTCGATCCCAGGTGCTCGGACTACGCCTTCGGTTGTCGCTTTCGCCCAGGATGGTGAGCGATTGGTTGGCGTTGCCGCCAAGCGACAAGCCGTCGTGAACCCCGAAAACACTCTCTTCGCTACCAAGCGATTAATCGGCCGAAAGTTCACAGACGCCGAGGTCCAGAGGGATATCAAGGAGGTGCCTTACAAGATTGTTCAGCACTCCAATGGCGATGCCTGGGTTGAGGCTCGTGGTCAAAAGTACTCACCTTCGCAGATCGGTGGTTTCGTCTTGAACAAGATGAAGGAGACTGCCGAGGCTTACCTGAGCAAGCCCATCAAGAATGCCGTCGTTACTGTCCCTGCCTATTTCAATGACTCCCAACGTCAAGCTACAAAGGATGCCGGTCAGATTGCTGGTCTAAACGTTCTTCGTGTGGTCAACGAGCCCACTGCTGCTGCTCTGGCTTACGGTCTAGAGAAGGAGGCTGACCGCGTCGTCGCTGTTTATGATCTGGGTGGTGGTACTTTCGATATTTCTGTTCTTGAGATTCAGCAAGGTGTCTTCGAGGTTAAGTCTACCAATGGTGACACCCACCTGGGTGGTGAAGACTTCGACATCCGTCTCGTGCGCCACCTTGTTCAGCAATTCAAGACTGAGTCAGGCATTGATCTATCCAGCGACCGCATGGCCATTCAAAGAATCCGTGAGGCCGCGGAGAAGGCCAAGATTGAACTGTCTTCCTCTCTTCAGACTGATATCAGCCTGCCTTTCATCACTGCCGATGCCTCGGGCCCCAAGCACATCAACACTAAGCTCACTCGCTCTCAACTCGAAAGCATGATGGACCCTTTGATCACCAAGACCGTCGAGCCTGTTCGCAAGGCGTTGAAGGACGCTGGTCTTCAGGCTAAGGATATTCAGGAGGTTATTCTGGTCGGTGGCATGACTCGTATGCCTAAGGTTACGGAGTCAGTTAAGAACATTTTCGGCCGTGACCCTGCTAAATCGGTCAACCCCGACGAGGCCGTCGCTATGGGTGCTGCTATCCAAGGTGCTGTTCTCTCGGGTGAGGTCAAGGATCTTCTCCTTCTTGACGTCACGCCTCTTTCTCTGGGTATCGAGACCCTGGGTGGCGTTTTCACTCGCTTGATCAACCGTAACACCACCATTCCCACCAAGAAGTCTCAGACATTCTCCACTGCCGCCGACTTCCAGACTGCTGTCGAGATCAAGGTTTACCAAGGCGAGCGTGAGCTTGTTAAAGACAATAAGCTTCTGGGCAACTTCCAGCTCGTTGGCATTCCTCCTGCGCACCGTGGTGTTCCCCAAGTCGAAGTCACCTTCGACATCGATGCTGATTCGATTGTCCACGTCCATGCTAAGGATAAGAGCACCAACAAGGACCAATCCATCACCATCGCCTCTGGTTCTGGTCTCTCTGACTCGGAGATTGATCAGATGGTTCAGGACTCCGAGAAGTATGCCGAGTCGGATAAGGAGCGCAAGAACGCCATTGAGGCCGCCAACCGCGCTGACAGCGTCTTGAATGATACTGAGAAGGCCCTGAATGAATTTGCCGACAGACTCGACAAGACTGAGGCCGACGGTATCCGGGAGAAGATCAACTCTCTCCGTGAGTTCGTCTCCAAGAGCCAGTCTGGCGAGGGCACTGCCACTGCCGAGGACATCAAGACCAAGACCGATGAGCTGCAAATGGCCAGCTTGAACCTCTTCGACAAGATGCACAAGGCTCGTGCTGAGTCAGGTGAGCAATCTGGCTCATCAGAGGCTAAGCCTGAAGAGGAGAAGAAGCCGTAAACCCTCTACGGCATAGTCGGTTTTTCATAAAATATTTTCAATACCACGAGCGGGAAAGTGTGATGGACTTTACCGTACTGTACATCAACCTGTACTCATATTTGCGATTTGTTTAATCCTCGATTCCCCTACGGAGATCATGTTCATCTTGCTCATTGCGGCGGCAGGGGCGTTCTGAGATACAGGAAAAGAGAACTCGGCCTACTGGTTTGGCGGGTCAAAGACATTTACGGTGCTCTGTGTGATGATGACTAGCATAGGAATGGTCGGTTCCGATATTCTAGCGCTGTATATAAAGTGTTGTATACCAACAAACATAACCTAATACATCGCCTCTCAAGGATTACTTCTAATATAAGCCTAACAATTTCTGTTTCACAAAACACGTATATCTAGCATACGTTGATGTTGTTCATCTTCCCCATTCATAGCTAATAGGCCCAGAATGTGGGAGATCGTGCTGGATATGGAAGTTCCTTGTGGCGTGAGCCGTTTGTTCGTCGTAGCATGAATACATGCGGGGGCCAAAGCTAAGAGAGCAGCAACAAACCAAGAAATTCCCGAGGGGCTATGTTAAAAGAGCATTCGCTAGGCAACCCACTTCAACCTGTATTATTTATAAGACAAAAGCAAGAGGAATAAAACCAGCAACAAATCTTACCGTCCGCTTTTACCTCGCACGCCACAGAAACTCTGGCTCCGGGCACGCGTCTCCGGGTCCATGGCCTGGACGAGAGTCACGAGATCGGCTGGGCGCTCGGCTAGAGAAACGAACATACCGCCTACATAAAGTTTCGTGTCAGTCTCATTCTTCTCTGCTTCCATTTGCCTGTTTGCTATGTTCTCTATCCTGGTTGTTTCTTTCGGCAAGAAGACAAACATACCCTCCATATGCCATGCGACATGGCAGTGAAGTGCCCAGAGTCCCGGGTTATCGGCCTCGAAGCGGATGACTACGTGGCTGAAGGCCGGGACTGTTACGGTGTCTCGGCGCATGGGGTTTGCCAGGTTCCATGTCGTTGTCGTGCCGTTGTTGCTACTGTTGGGAGATATCGTGGGTGTGCCGAAGAGACCTGGGCCCCAGCCTACTATTTGGAACGAGTGGCCTGGTTTGAGAGTGAAGAAGAGAGTGTTAGCTACTCGCTTGGGCCGGCCGGGGAGTTTTGGTGGCAAGGAGAACGACGGGAGATGAGGAAACTGGGTAACACTACGAGTTCTGCGTACCACTATCAGTCGGAGTTAGTATCGACACATTCCTTTAACATTCGACAGTCCATATATCATACGAACTCTTTAGTCGAGGAAAAGCAAGGGGATGGGCGACAAGGAAAGAAAGAGATTGACTAACTGTAAGTGCCACGGGTGTTCCATGGCATCGCGCGAGTTAATGACTATCTGTACGCCCTTGTCCGCCTCTGGGATGAGCAAGACCTGCTGGCTCAGCCCGAAATCCCAGCTATTGTACGAGTTGGCCTTGCTAGCGACGAATTGCTGCTCTATTGCTTTCCATAGTGTTGCATTGTCGGGGAGTGGCGCGTATGCCGTCTAAAGACACGATCATGTGTCAGCTTAGCTGTGGCACCGTATTCTAGCCACGCTGCCCCGGTGCTGCGATCTAGTGTTGTTTGCGGGAAAGGGTCTAACAAGGGTTTCACACAGACGAGCAATCGAATATGGGATGGAAGATATGGAGAAGCAGAGGGGTCGGGTTGCGTTGCACACCTTATTGATGAATATCCGATTGACGTCCTGCGCCTGTCGGAACATATACTCGATGTAATGCTTATTGTCTTCCGGGACGTCAAACGCCGGCATCTCGCGCATGGGCCTGGGCAAGTCAAAGGGCATGTCATCACAACCCTCCCAGGCGTCCCCCCTCACGCCATTATTCTCAACACCATACGGATTGCTGACATTTCCCATGTCTCCGATTGGAATGCTGTCCACCGGCACGTCAGCGTACGACAAGATGCCCTCGGCCGCGTGCTTGCCCGCCGCGAGACCGGCGCTCGAGTACGGCACGTACGGCAGAAAGCACGTCTTGGGCAAGGTGGCCCGGATGTAGTAGTTCCCCGCCGTCCGGTTGGCCGTGACGATCACGCTAGCTCTTTGCCCGATGTTGAGGTACACGCCGCGAGCTGGAATGGGCGATATCTCTATGCCGTCTAATTCTACTATCGACAAGGTGTGGTTGTCGATGCTGAACCAGTAGGAGAGGAATGACGATGAGTTGATGAGGCGGAGCCGCACGTGCTGCCCCGTGCGAATCTTGGTTGTATAGGGCTGCCCGCCCGTGCAGCCAGGCTCTGGATTGGAAGAGGAGGATGACAGTTGTAACTCGTTTGAGGGTGGTGGCGGGTAGGTTGTTGAAGCCACGGTACAGTCGTACGTGCCCTGTCCATTGAATAGTATATTGTCGGCCAGTGGTTCGACGCCCGATTCGAATGGCACCCATTTGGAGGTTGTATTCAAATAGCTCGGTAATAGCTATACTCCCGTCAGAAGGTCATCCAGTAGTATCAGTGAAGTTATGATGGAAGAGACGACGCCCAGGAATCCTCGTGCGACATACAACGGGCCCATACGTATGATATACATCGCCGACGAAGATGATTTTCTCTTCGTCAGTCTCGGGGACCATCTCATCTGGGTCATGAATCACCTGTACCCGATTATCAACAGCGGTCCCGAATGACCATCGCTCAATAGGTCCATGCCGACTAACAATAGGTCCATAAAGCCCGTCGCTGTATTGCACTGATGAATGTGCGTGCCACCAGAATGTCCCTCTCTGGCCATCGACGCGAAACTCATACGTGAAACTGTCTCCTGGTGGGATACCGCACTGGGAAACGCCGGTGACGCCGTCCATCCAGGTCGTGTTTCTCTGGTCGATGCCATGCCAGTGGATAGTCGTACTCCAGTTGGCCATGCGATTGTTGATATGGACTCGAACTAGAAAACGTCCTGGTTAGCAAGACCGCTTTCGCATGCCTTACCCGCAACTTCTCAAGGACGTGAGTAGGTAGCTCCATTACACTTTCTATCCTCGACGAAAGTAGTTGTCGGCAAGAGCCAGGAACAATGCCCTGGACATCACTTACTTGTATCGCCAGTGTTGGCCTCGATCAGCGGGCCCGGAGACTGTCCATTGGCGAGTATCATAGGCTTCTGAAACCCATCGGGCGCAGCTAGCGCCTGCGAGATATTGAACACGTACTCGCGCGTTCGAGGCTGACTCGAAACGACAAATCCGGTACTGAGAGCGAGCTCTTCCGTGTTAATGAGCTGTTCTGGCGCGACCACCTCAAGACCATCGGGGATCCCATAGTGGCTGCTGTAGTCGGGCTGCGTTGTTGCAAAGACGGTCCTGTAGCGACTCCATCGTAGTCCTAGCCCGAGACCGAGCGCCAGCATCATGACGCAAAAGCAAACGAATGTTGTTATGAAGAGCCATAATGGTGTCACCCGTCGCTGACGCTTTTGCTCTGGGATCATGGGTTCGCTGCATTCATGGTCGTCCATTATCCAGGGGCTTAAACTACTAGACGAGCAGCGATCATGCATAGTCACTCTAGATACCAGAACGGACAATCGACACAAATACTAACGCAAGGACTAATAAATGATTTCACGTCGAGGTAGCAAGGGAGGAATGCCAGATATACCATGTCGCAGAATCGCGTTCAAGTGAGACAACTTCAGGAGATAGATAAGGTGAAGACTTAGACAAGGGCCACGTTAATGGACAAGTTTATTTAACTCCTCAACTCTTCGTATTCCTTGGGAAGCAAGCCCAGAAACTATATATCTCTTCACCGTCCAAAGCCAAACCATCCTCTCTTCTTAGGAGGTTCAGTAGTTTGCGTTGGTTCTTCCTCTATCTTAGTGGTAGCAGCCGGCGCTTTTCCGGGGTAGTTGATGAAATTCCAAGCAGCATCGAAGAAGAGTGGCTTGACTGGAATCGGTTGAATTTTGGGAGGATAGTCAACCATATTCTCCAAATCCACACCGTTTTCCGGATATTCTCGAAGTCTATCCACCAAGGGGGTCTTGACTTGCGACGATGCCGATTTTGCTTTTTCTCTTAAATTGTCGATCTCAACAATGGCACGACACCTCTGCAGTTCTCCCTTGAGGAGGCTGTGGAGGAATTGGATGTCTGTCTGGCGAATCTCAATACTTAGAATAGGGGAATCCGACGAAGACGCGCCATTCTCAGAGAAAAAGGCGGCGGCCTGGAGCGATTGGTCATATGCATGTTTGGTGAGAGCCAGGGCGTTGGATGACTGATCGACCAGGGAGTGTGAGCGTGCAATAGACAGGCACCTGAGGGCATCGTATTAGAACAAAACATATCAGCAGGAGGAGCTTGAAAGCTTACTTCAGAGCATGGAAGTACTTGGTAGTCGCGTCCAATTGCCGGAGCAGTCCCTCATCAGCGGCCACACCGGGAAGTTCTTTGATCGACTCGAGACTTTGTAAAGTGGCGTCGTAAAGCACGACCTTTTCTTTTAGGCGAGCCACCCTCCTGCCCGGGGGCTCGATCTTGGTCATGTGGAGCGATGCGTCTTTTTTCGACTGTCGCGTAGTATTCGGGGCTGAATCAAGAAGAGCGCCGTCATGCTCGCCACTGAGTACTCGGTTGCGACCAATTCTCCAACTGATCATCTGGTAGTTGACAGCGGTGCGGGTGATCTGCAGACTTTGTATGCGACTGTCGCTCTGTGGCATCCCCTCCTCTTTCAATTCGTCAATGGCATGTTTCGTGGCGTCGGCGGCATCCTGACTGGCTATCAAGACTTCATCGTAGGCTGCTGCCATTTCCTTAGGGAGCACTACATCGGAAGACCCCAGCTTCTCGGCCAAGCGAGCAGTAGCCGCCTCGGTCGAAGCTATAGAGAGCGCGATGGAGGCGTCCTCGATCTCGACTTGCCGCGACCGCCACGTGAGACTGTGAGGCGCATTTGGGACGTCTGCCTGACCCTTCTCCGCGGCCGCATCGCCTTGTTTCAGCAAGTTGGGAGCAAGTTTGTTGATCTGGTTGACAAGAGCTTCGTCGGACGAGGGGAAGGCCTTGCGAGCAATGGTAGGGATGGCCAGGGTGCGCGGGACCTTGCTCTGGTATGCGGCATAGCGAATCGAGGGGTCGATGGTCTCGGTCAAGAGATCCTTCAGGATGTCGCCCCGTACCGACGTCATCAGGGCACTGTATATGATGCGCGCGGTGGCATAGCTCCTCATGCAGTCCTCCCAGTTCTGGCCCTCGAAATCGGCGGCGCCTCTCAGCATGGCGGCATAGGCGCGAGCCTCGAGGAGATGGGTATCGGTAGCGGCGGTGGTGGCGGTGTCGGAGAGGATGCGAACGAGGTGCTCGGCGGTACGCGCGCCCTTATCGAGTCGCGATATGATATGGGAGCGCGTGCGACCGGTTATGCCCTTGGCGTCGGCGGCGTGAACAGCCTTGAGGCGCATGGCATGAGCCCAGGCCCTCTCGGCCGTGAGCAGGACGAGGTGCAGGAAGCTGGAAGGGTGGTGAGCGGGTGGGCGGGTGGACGGGGCGGGAGGAGGCCAGGTCTGGCGACATACCCATGGTTCTCGGCGATCTGCTGGGCGGTGACGGGGTCTCGCTTGGCGAACTTGGACCTGTTCTTGGTGGCGATGTTCAGCTTCCTGCGCGAGGCGTGCAGCTTCTTGGCCAGCAGGCGGTGGTACGTGGTGTAGTCGCCGTAGAGGAGGGCCTGGTTGCGGGCAGACACGACAAAGTTGGTGATGTCCATGGCTCGCTCGACCCTCTCGGCCGTGGGTCGGGGTGGGACGTCTCGTCTCGTTGTTGTGTGTTGCTGCGGGTTGTGCGTGTGTAGACGTCGACGACGTCTGCGCCTGTGCCTATGCCTAAGTACCTGTGCTTCAAGGTTGTGCTGGAATAATTAATGTCAATGGATAATGTTGATTGAGGGGTGGGGTTGAGCGACAGCAACTCTACTAGGTAGGTACCTAGTACCAGGAGTGGACCGAGCCACGTTGACCAGACCAGGGTTCGCTGTGGCTAGTGAGGTGGCTGTCGTGGCCCCGCTGTGACATGGCGTCTCCCCTTGGACTGGCTTGTCCAGCTGAGGTCGTGTAAAAATCTACCTACCTACCTACATACACCCATCGTCATTGGCGCCTGTGAGCTTGTCTATCTTGCTTCGCCTCTCCTTCCCACGCTCTAGCCGTACGTGATACCTGATGTCGCACTATCCATGACGCGGTCCGTCGTGCAAGCCTAACGTATTGTCGTCGGTGGCCTGGCCTACGATCTTCCGTAGGTTTCCTTATTCCTCGTCGTCTGAGAATACTACATGGAAACAGAACGTGACAACAGGACGCGCGCGCGCATTGTCGCCCTTGCTGACTTCCACAACCCACTCACCTAGATCCCCGTCTTACGATGCCCTAAGGCGTACGCGCTCTCTCCTACCCTATCTACAAGCGCCCCCGCCGTTGTCCGAAGACGTAACCGGTCTCCCATACACCGTCTCAAATGCTTGAGAGGACAGCCGCATGCCTGGAACCATGCGGCCTTCGCGTTTTCCCGCCAAATAAGAATCCTCTCCGGTCCACGAGGCAGCTGCACACCGCTTTCTGGCAACATGGCGCTGCCAATGTCGAGCTCACCACCGCCTGGCAGGCTCTGATGCATGGCACCGTCTATCCCGCCTCTGTCGTGGCCGACCACGCCAGCAGCCCGTCGCTGAGCGCCTCGGCCTTCCTTCTCGACTTCTTATACCCGACTGGTGCTGTTTCTCTGATGCGCCGTCACATCTCCCCCATTTCGCCAGTCCGCCCTGATCGACTCCGCTTCCGATCTCGACCTTCACATGTCTCTCCTCGCCTCTACAACTCATCCTTGCCTCGCCAACAGCCCCAGTCTGCTTCCTCTGCCGTCAAGCAACAGGCTGGCGCCGCACGAGGGAGCCATGATGTGGAGGACGAAGCCCACGGCTATGTCTCACCCTCGTCCGTTGAGTTCAGTGATTGGGAACCCCTGACCCAGCTTAACGACCGTACTCATGCCGCGGCCATTGAAAATATTCTAATGAGAAAGAACCTCGACGAAGCCGATCTCTTATGGCGCTATTATAAGTCCTTGGATGACCGCTCTCAACACGACTATTTCAGTCGCGTTCTGGCATTCCTCTCCAGGACCGGCCGGGTATCCGACTCCTGGAAGATTTCGGAACTTTTTCACAAGCTAGAGGAGCCTAGCTGGGACCATGATATGTTCGTTGCCGGTGTTTCTGCCGAGATCAACCTACAGAATCACTCTCGAGCTCTGTCTATCTTTGAGCGAGGACTTCAATCTGTCGTCCTCGATAACACAGCTCTTGTCGATGCCTTGGATTTGCTACTGGCCTCTGCCTTCAGATCTTCTGCGACAGACCTTTTAGAGAAGATTTGGAAGCTATACCCTGAAATGGCCGCTCGGTGGGACTTCAACGATATCATTGCCGATATGAAGCACCTAGCATCGGTTTCTGGTATTGCCGAGAAAGCTTTGATATTTCCCGAGTACATCAAAGAGCGGTTAAGCGACCCGTCTAGTAATGAAGCCGATCGAGAAGCACTGCAAGTCTTGGAGAAGATACTTGTTAGGAAGGCGGTGGTCTCATGTGAAGTTGCACAGGTATTCCCTCTGCTACTTATTACAAAGGATCCATTAGCTTTCGAGGATTATCTTATATCCGCCGAGAATAGGGGCAGGAGACAAGCCTCAACTGATGTATACGCTATTTACCGAGAGCTACCTGGTTGTTCACCTAGCCATGCCGCTCTCCACTGTGTCTTCAACGCTTACACGGGAATGAGCACTTCCATCGCCAAGAAGATCGCCGGCATCGAACTTCTCTGGAATGACTGGCATAAATTCCATAGCGTGCCGTCTCGACGGGCCTACCGGAGACATTTAGGGTTCCATGCAGCTCGGGGTAATAAGGAGCGAGTCTATTCGTTATGGACTGAATATGTCGAGCGTTTCCGCGACGACCCTTGCATAAACATATTTGGCCCTGAAGAAGGTACTGCCACTTTTGGGCATTTGCTCCACGTCCACGCGGTCAATGCTGAGCCAGAGGAAGCTCAGCGGATCTTCAACGACATGACGAACAAGTTCAAAATACGGGCCTCTGCATATAACTGGAACATTCTGCTGAATGCGTATGTAAAGGCTGATGATTACGACGGGGCGATCCGCACTTTTGATGGCATATGTGGCGCAATCGAACCCGATGAGTACAGTTACGGGACTTTGATGCAGATGGTCGGGTCGAGAGGTGACCTGAGTTTTACTGTCGATTTATACCGTCGCGCGCGCAATTCTGGCATTTCTACGAATGATGCCATGCTTAGCAGTCTCATCGACGCATACTGCCAGAACGACTTGTTTAAGGAAGCGGAAGATGTGTGCACGCGTGCTGCCATCAAGGGGATTATTGCGACACGCATGTGGAACAAACTCCTTTACTACAATGCTCTAGGTCGGGATCTTGCTAGTATAAATAAGATTCTCAACACCATGGCCGAGAAGGGTATACCCTACAACCTGTTCACGTACCAACAATTACTACTTGGGCTCGCCCTATGTCGGCAGTCGCAGCATGCACTTCACCTCCTTACTGTTGCCCTAAAAGAGAACGTGTTCGAGGTTACGCCGACACATTTCCAGATCGTCATGGGCTCTCTTCTCAGGACTGGGGAGCCGGCGCTGATCAGACGACTTTGCCTGCTCATGAATGAGAACAAGATCCCTATTACAGAAGACGTCGTTTTCCGTCTCAGCCAAGCACTCGGACAATGGAAAAATTTGCCACCAAAACAGCGGGCGCAGCGGAGCAAGACACAATGGCTCGCCGGCGCGTTACGTAGTTTTTTCCGGATCTATGGACACCGTACTGGCACGAATATGAGCTCCAAAGCTCCCTCGAGTTCGAAGCCTGTGTGGCCAAGAGAATTACTCCGATCCGGACGCGAGGTGTATCAATTCAGTACGATGATGAATATCTTCGCCCAGTTAAACGACAGCGTCCGGGTCAACGAACTCATCGACTTGTATCGTTATGTTTTCCAGGGCACTTCTAACAACGAGGACGTACTACCTCTATCAATGCTCAATGCTGTAATGCTTCAAGGTCTTCAGGATCAACAATATGATCGCGTTAGGTCGACGTGGCGGCTTCTTTTTGATAACACTAGCACGGAAGCGCATTCAGTGGATTTCAACGCCGATCTACCATACAACAACAGAATATCACCGAAATACCGCTACGCTCTGTCTAGGGGGTTGCGTGTGATGCAAGAGATGTTGTTCAAGGAGGGCAATGTTTCCGGCCTTCGGGGCCTAGTGAAAGAAGTGCTTGACGCAGGCTTCGAGGTGGACAGCAAAAACTGGAACTATCATGTGCAAGTTCTCGTGCAAATGCAACAGTATAGGGCGGCGTTCGCAGTGTGCGAGAAAGTCCTGATGCCAAATTGGACGGGATGGTACACAGCTCGCACAAAAGAGGCTATGCGTAATGCTCTTCCTTTAGACACGCGTAGAAAAGGATCGTCTCCACGTTATCTTCGCCCTACTGCGACGACGCTCTACTGGCTTGCACAGGCTTACCTGGAGCTCAATAAGCAGGGCCCATGGTCCCGCGATGCAGCCGCCACTCTTCATGAAGTTGAGAGTGAATGTGTGCAAGTGACTAGGGCTATTAAGTCTATGATTCGCGTACATTCGAATCTAGAAGATGAGATTTTTAGATCCTCTGAATTTACAGATACTATCGATGCCGACGAGCTAGGGGAGGAGAAGACCGGCTCCAAAACAGGCTGAGGCCAACAGGACGAACCAACCTCGGCAGTGTATGAGCCTGCCATGTAGCACTCCGGCGTATAGTGTACAATTTTGTATTTTGTACAACAACCACGACTTACGTATACCGCTAGAAGGCTAGGGACACCGGCATAGATGATTGTATATATATATATATCCAAGCAAACAATACATTAATCATTAACAACAAGAATATGTTTCTATGGGTGAATAAATATCTTTCTGGTTTATCACATCTGGACTTGTGGATCTTTGGTCATGACGCCCTCCGCACCCGACGGGTGGTTTGCTAGATGTCTAGCTTTAGTTTCTAGGTAATGACTCACCCCATGATCCTTGAAGTACAGTACCTGCGTACTCGTCTAGTGTGTGCCCCCACTACGTTTCTATCTTCTCGGTTTTACCAAGTGAGATAGATCATTGGCATCATCGGCAGAATTCCAGCAGGTCTCTATCCTTTTGATAAATGCACCGACTTTCCCGACATTATCGGTCCTCTGCAGCGAAAGTAGCTACAATGGCTCTTCCGTTTTCGCGTCCCCCTACCCTAACTCCGGGGTTCACAATGTCCAGATGCACACCAGCAGACGTACAGGGCATGACTGAAGTCTGGTAATTGTCCTACGGACCTTTCTGTTCAAGTTATCTCAGTAAGTCGGCAAGCGGGTCTAACGAGACCCGGCTGAGAATATAACCGAAGTCCATAGGGTTTAGAAGGGAATTACACTTGATATATCTTTGTTGCAATGTACAAGGTCGAGGCTAACCCAGAGCTATAGTGAGTTACGTTCTATCTAAGTACCTCATGAGTAATCCGTATTCCACGCCGCTCGCAGAGAAACAAGGTGTTTTGCTCTTACTCGATATTTAGTCAAATGCCAAATTGCAGGTCTTCGGGCGACTATTCAAGTGAAGGTTGCCGGCGAAGTAGACATGTATCCCGGCCCAGGATTCCTCTCCCAATTACCCATTGCCACCGGCGGTGCCTCGTCTATCTGTCACTCCTTCCTCAAAATACACAAGCGATGACAATACAGCAAACAAAGTTAACACTGATACAAACTAGATATGGACGCCTTCTCAAACCCGGAGTACACGTACTGGTGGGGACCGGTCCCAGCCATGTGGTCCTGGCAAGAGGAGCGTATTCGTCGACGCTTCGCGGACCCAGCCACACAGCAATTCAAAGTCGTCGACGACGCGACCGGGACCATCGTCGCGTGGGCCAAGTGGGATCCCCCGTCTCGGATGGCGGGTCTGAGGGAGGGCTTCACAGTATATGATGAATCGGGGGAGCCTGCCAACGCAAGTGCCGAGAATGAGAATGGGGAAGAAAAGGGAAAAGCACATGAGAAGACGAGCGCGAAGAGTTACGCCCTAGGCCCGCCCCAGGGCTCGAATGTCACACTCTTCCAGGCGTTCTTCGATAGTCTTATGGACGCGGAGAAGAAATTCGAGGCGAGTGAAAAATTAGGTGAGTCTCGCTCTCTCTCTCCTTAGCCCAGTTCTCTTGTCGTAGACGACAATTACACTCCTATGAGCATTAGAAGAGGATACCTATAGCACACCGGTCCCTCCACTTTCGTATAGAGCTAAGCAGACATTTCCATGGGTTTCGATGTTTAAGGACATCTAGACGGGTTGCCTCACGGTTCCTAAATTCTGAATATCCACCTCTCCTCGAACCCTGTAGAGCCCTGGAGTCCTAGGAGCTAATACGCCCTGACGACTCTAGTACTCACACATCTATGTACCCGGCATAGTTACCACGGCGGTGGTATCGGCTCTGCGCTACTACGTAGCGTGCTCGATCTCGCGGATAGGGAGGGTCTCTGGGCGTATCTAGAAGCTACGCGCTTAGCGACACCGGCCTATCAAAGACTTGGATATAAGATCGTCGACAAGCTGGAGTTCGATCGGACCGAAGCCGGGTTTAATACCCCAGCTATCCTACAGTACGTGTTTTTAAACTCCCTCATATCACCTTTGCGATACCCTCGGGGTCGTTGATGCTATGTATTTTTCCATCTAAGCTAGGTTATAAGACTACTGATGGCTAACGCTGACTTGTAATCTCGAATAATGTTATGGTCAGGGAACCGCGTCCGCTTAAGATATGATTCGATGGGATTACATAAGAGAGACTAGAACGATACTGAAGGCGAAGCATTTGATAGGTAGCGAACACTTGCCAGGCAGGTTTCTCAACGATCTTCATCTGCTCCTAAACACTCAAGAACAATAACACTACTGACAAGAACAAACTCGATTCTCGTCCTTGTTTATCTCATGACACGTCCGTACTAATCTTCATGCAATGGGGCCGACAATACGGTACGTTTGTCTAAGCGAGCGTCGGGCCCCGTAAACGTAAATCGTGAAACCTGCCGGCTCAACAATCGGGGCCCAAACTGGCACAGCTCGGGATTTTGGTATGACAAGCACATAACGTCTTCAAGCGATACGAGTACCTAAATTGCCTGCTCATTCTCCGGGGTACTGGGTAACATGGGCAATTCTTGACATGTCGCACATGACTTGTCTCTCGGAGGATATTCGAAAATCACCTGCATTATATCCGTCCGTTTTGCGCGTGCGACCTATACGTACCTGACATGTCATATTGGCTACCCCTATCTCCATGAGGCAAAACATGAGAGTTGTAGTTATTTAGTTGAACACAATAGCTGGCATGAGTCTGTTATCGGGCCACCACATACCGTACGTACCCAGCGGTCCGGCCAGATAGATAAATACACGGGAAAGCAGATGTTTCTAGATTGTGATTCGCCGCCTTCCCTACACCGCCTCCCTCCCATTGTTTCCGAATGCTTGCGTGACCCAACACCGAAACTCACCAAGCCATCCCCTGAGAACAAGCCTAGATCACTTAGGGGTAGAAAACGTCTTGGCTTAGCGCAGTTCCGCTGAGTAGGCTCTGTAGAAGCAAAGTCGGACATGAGTAAGCAAGCAAGCGACCAGCCTGCTTAATCTCACCTCAGCCACCGTTATTATAGTCCTTTGAACTAGGGCAATACGCGAAGCATGGAGAGAACGAGTCAGCGCCGAAGCTACATTTGTCTACTGCAAAGAATAATAATATGTCCAGAGGTAAATAGATAGACACCATTTAGAGTGCGTGAGAGCCCTAGGCTGATCTCAATTAGTTAGCCATCTAGTCGGTGCACCTATGTCGAGATATACTACATTTGAAACAGAATCTCCGATGGTTGAGAAGATCGTTACGTATATGTAGATACGTAGTTAGGATGTACTGTTCATGGTGTTGTACAGAAGCCCAATGTTTGATTATGATGGCCTTACGCGTGCGATGCGGGCCGGAATGCTGCTTCACCGCCTGTACGACGTTATGAACGGGTGTCCCGAGAGAGCGTTTGCCGGTTACCTGGCAGGTATCGCTGCTGTCATCAGCAGTGAATGTGGGCGGTAGCAGTACCCTGGAGTAAGTAGCCAAGTACGTGATATTGTGGCGTCGCCAGGACATGACGCCTCTGTTCAGCTGACCTGGCTGACCTCGTACCTTAACTCATTTCACATCAACGGGACTCTATAGGTATGGTGCCATGTGGCTGCTCGTTTCGGATCCTTGCGCTTCGTATGCCGTGGCAGCTTGTTCAACTCGGGTGTTAGTGAGATCTAGGCTACCGAATTCGTGTGAGACGCTTGTTGTACCGGCGTGGCTTGTGTTATGTAGGACGGGCCATTAGACATAACGGCTTTTTGTGACGCTGTCTATGGACATTCTTGGTAGAGAACCTGAATGTCTATAATCGGCTGTACCTAATATTAAGATTATGAATGTCGGAGGGGAGTTTGTTGGGATTGGAAGAAGGGATCTCGTAGTGAGGTGAATTTGATACTCCTTGAGTTATTCAGCTGCACCCGGCTTTACAATTACTGCATACCGGTCGTAAGTCTACATACCATCGTGCTTCAGATACGCCGCTTACACATATTACGGCAAACTATCGGATCACGAGGTCAAGTGCCTGAGACAACAGCTCCGGGAGTTTCTCGGGCAAGTCCGTTACTAGGCGAGTGTCTAACGCGGCAATTCAGTCGTTGTTTCAGCTTCATGTGCCACAAATACGCCGTAGCTCTCGGAGTTGGTCGAAACAACTTCTTCGAGATCTCCGAGCACTGCTTACACGCTTTATCTTTCTCCTCGCGCACGAGCGTGTTAATATAGATCCTAGCATGACGGACCTTATACATTAAGAGGCCACACTCATAAGCCTCGAGCGTGGCAATGCTGCTACTGTTACCATGGCTCGGAATCCGGGAAATTAGAGGAGTACCAGCTGCTAGATAGAAAACTCATCGTCATTCGACAATGAGGCTGGACACTCACACGCTCAGAGCTGTCTGCGAACATGCATCTAACAGTCGCGATATGTTATCACGCAGTGTAGCGACAACCCGTGCCGAGAGCGGTCGTTCATTGAGGTGTGGTTGAGGGGACGCGTATGGTCGCATCTGTTTGATATCCAAGGGATTGTGTATTAACGAACCCATATATGCATTCCTTCGCAGCGGTGTGTGCAGTTAGTTGCTACACGTTCTCTTGCAGCCGGTAACGCCAGGAGAAGGGCAACCAAGATCACTGGGTATTTATTACCTGTACGCAAGCTACGCTGTTAACCGCATGGGTATAACCTATTCACGAGTGGTTAGATGCCTCGAAACTTGTTCGTCCCGATGCACACAACACCAGGACGCCGTTCAGCATGTGGCCGTCAAACCGAAATTATATCCTTTGGGGAACCAGGTTACGTGCGCGCGTGCAACGCTTGTAATATTTACTAGTTGCCCATGTTGGGCATCTCGGAAAGTTGGCAGGGTAGGTCGTTTCCGAACCTGTCTTGTTTAGCTCTTTGTTACGAGACTGCGTCTATTCGAGCTGCCAGGTCGGTACGTCCTGTTTATCGGCCGACGGTCGCAGCTGATTAGAGCGAGTATTGAGACCTGGTCGCGCTCTCGCTCTTCAAATTAGAGGGATGGCGAGGCTGGTGCCAGGGTGTAAAGCAGATGCAAGCGCCGGAACATGACGTGCTCGTAAACTACTTTAAGTGAGACAAAAGCGCGTTAGAGGGAGGGAGGAGGTAAGTGGATTATCGAGACGGATAATACAATAAGACTAATGGAATATTGCTTGAGTCCCCATGTTGAAAGTACGTGGCCTTGACAATTAATAGATGACGGGTCACGATATACTACGACTACTCACCCCGTAGGTGGTGTAATAGGAAACGGGTTTGGGCGGGCAGACCGACGATGGCATGCTAGGCAAATGCCATGCTTGCTTGCTAACTGCAACGTTGAGTTTGAGTTGACATGCCAGTGTTAGTCCAAAGGGCAATGGATGTTGCGGGTTGCGGGTTGCAGGTAGCCCGGACAGTAGGCAGATAAATGATCAACTCATGGATGGTCTCCAGTTGGCAAGGGGCGAGCTCCAATAGAGCAACGGACGCGAATATGATGTTGTGTGCTGTATCTCTTGAAACATGTCGAGCTATTGGGTTTCCTTCGTCTGGTTTCACTGCGTGCGTAATCTTATTGCACGAAGGATTGGAGTGTAGTGCACGACGGAGACGAGCACTGTAATCTATAGGGAGCGTACTGGGTTGGATTGAGTGACGAGTTTCCTCGGGACTGGCCTGGTAGAGACGGGTATGCTGAGAGGAGAGCACGCTCTCGTAAGCTGCCCAACGATAGTGAAGGTTTGAGTGTTTATGAAATAATATCTGGTAGGTGATGTAGTCTAGTTTATGCTGTGGTGTACATACAGTAGTACCTGCGTGGCGTTGAAAGTGGGTGGATCCTATTTTAACATGAAACACTGCTCGATCTGCAACCCCTGCGTAACATGACTAGCGCATACCTGGGTATACTAGCGTATCAACTAACCAGGAGGGAAATTGAGGGAGCTTGTTTAAGGGTTAGAGGGGACCTACATTAGGTACTGTACACTACCTACACCAGACCACATTAGTGCGCTGCTAGGAGGCACGCATACCGCTCTTCATGCCTCCGTAGTGCAGTACCTACTTAGGTAGGCTATACGTAGACTTAAGTACGTATAGCTAGGTACATGACTTAACGGTCGGAGACGTGTCAGTACATACGTTTAATCACCGAATAGTCGCCCTGTAGCTCATCGCCATTGTTGATGCCACAAAACGTCGGTCGCATTTTAACGTTGCAACGACATCTACTCCACTACCTAGGTACGTATATAGTAGTAGTAGAACGCTGCAAAGAACATTCTTACGAATTCTCTAGAGCTAAGACAAGCCTAGATGGACCTATGGCTGCGAGGACTCAACGCCTCGTATCCCCGATACGGCTTTGTGCAGTGCTGATCCATTTGACGACAACTTTCGTCCCTCCCCGCCGTTGTAAGCTGTGTACGGTACACTACTAAGTATGTACTATAGTAGTATGCTAGACCTACCCAGATCAATCATCGCCCGATTTTATATCTCCTAGAAGGCTTGTCAACAAGTGTTACAAAAGGAGCGCAACGTCAAGTTGCTGGTTTTGGAAGGTCGCGTTGCACACGGCTGGTTTTAGAAATGCTAAAGTGTAGCCGTACCCGGACTCTTCTGCCTGGACATGAGATCATTTCCACCGCCTAAGGTAACGGAGCCAAGAACAGAGAGCAGGAGTCCAAAAGTCAAAATGTGCGGGAGCCGGAGGACGTGACTCTCGATGGTAGCCCCGAGCTCGAACAGAAGACGGTCAACATCGGGATACTCAGCGATGCTCCGACCTACATACATGAATAGGGCTACAACTGCCCGTATCCATCTACCTACCCAACCCTCGGTAACCAACTAACGAACCGATAACTGGGTGCTTTGGAATCTACAATCACGTACCTGGAACCTTGGAAATATTCCAACACCTATATATGTACACCTAGGCTATATATATATCTACCTAGTGCACGCATAGTGCTCGGTATGAGACAAACTTGGTTGCGTACACGTGTACAGCATGAGGTAAGAACGGGATGGTACCTAGTTGTTCGGTGAGCTGTTGTTCTTTGGTGATAGCGAGGAACGGTATTTCCAGGTATAGTATTAGGGCGCTATGTATGCCTGTACACTAGTCTAGTTACATACCTACCTACTAGGTAGGTACCTAGGTACTCAATTCCGGTTAAGCGCGGCGGATCGAGGGTTCGATGTTAGGTCCAGACACATCCCACCTACCTGCGTAGGTACCTAAGTGTAAGTGCTTTGCACGGTGCTTACCTAAGTACCTACCTAGGTACTGTCTAAATGCGGTGGTGCTCCTCTATTTATTAGGTACCTTAGGGTAGGTGTAGGACCAGGTAGGTAGTTGTAGGAATGTATATAGTAGGTACCTAGGTATCTACTGTACAGCGACCCCCCTTCTGGAGTCTGCCGTCCGTTGACCCACGACCCACCTAGCAATACAGAGTACAGTAGCAACAAGACGACGACGACACCACCACCACACCGACTGACTGAATCCTCAGGTTCTGCTCAGGTCCGTCTTTTGTACCACCCCCCTTTCCAAAGTCCAGAGTCGGGTGGACGAATGAACCGGTAGATGCATCAACTCGAAACATATGGCTACTACTCCAATCGAATAGCAGCTTTACCAGACTCGCCAAGTTCCCATCTCAGCTATTCGTCTACACCATTGTCGCCAGGAACCGGACTGCCCTCGCTCAGGTCGGGTCACCACTGCCACAGTCACTACCACAGTCACCGTCGCCGTCAGTGCCCGTCACACACTCGTATTAACTACCTAGGTATTGTCGGTGGGTAACGCTGTAACCGGCAGATCGCCGCCCACTCTCGCCCGCTGGTCGCTTTTTGTTCCGCTTCTTCGGCCTCAACCACCAAACAACACCAGCACCAACAACAACAACAACACTCCCAGTAGCATATGCCATTCCATTCCACCTGACCCGACCCGACCCGACCCGACCCGGCACGACACGACATATTCATATCGCCATTCCGACCCTGCCTATTGCCGCCGCCACCCGGCTTCCACCACCGACGGCACCTCACTGGTGCTGAAGACAGATACATCTGCCCCGGATCCGATCTGATATCTACGCATTCCTGGCGCCCCTCTTCCCCTGAGCCGCGGTACGCTGCGCCATATTTTCTCGCCTGTCGGTACAACGAGAAGCCCCTCCTGAGCCTGACGTCGAATTGTTATACTTCACTTTCTATTGGTCTCTTGTCACTTCTGATCAGTCAGCTGCCTTTGTCGCGCCACAATCGCCGGCCAATGTTGCCGTAGATTCGCCCTTCCCTTCTTCGCCTCCCATGAGGTTTTTGGCCCACGAGACCAGTCACTTTGAATTTGAACACTAGACGCCGAGGACCCTGATCGGCTCGCTTGACGGCCGACGCCTCCCTCGATCCAGAACACTCTGGGCTTACTTTTGGCTATTCAGTGAGGACGAGAACAAGTAAAAACAGAAGCCATGGAGGACTATATGGATGGCTCTGTCGACGGGGATGATATCTTCCCCTGTAAGGGATGTGGTGAGGTAAGGATGAGGCCGCTAGAAACCCTGCAGCTGCCATCGATTTTTTGCAGGCTAACGTGAATTCCACTCAGATATTGGAGGAGGGGAAGGCCTTTGAACTAGGTACGTTGTGCTGCCACCACCGCCGACCCTGATGTTCAATTCATTTCTATTCGCCATCGTGTCGTGCATGCCCGCCGATTTCCCATCCCCCCATTGCTACATCACTACTGCGAGCTTCGGGTGTTTAACTATTTTATCACAGCTGGAAACCGATGGCATCTCAATTGCTTCCGTTGCAACACTTGTAATACTCTGCTCGACTCGGACGCAAACCTCCTCCTCCTCGGCGATGGGTCCTTGATATGCAACAATTGCACTTACAGCTGTAGCGCGTGCGGTGACAAGATCGAGGATCTCGCCATCCTGACCGGTGAACAGGCCTTTTGCGCCGCATGCTTTCGATGTAGAAACTGCAAGAGAAAAATCGAAAACCTGCGCTACGCCAAGACTTCACAGGGCATCTTTTGCATGAGCTGCCATGAATCGCTGATGGCGAGGCGCAGGAAAAAATCCAAGGCTGCCCAGGCAAAGGCTCGCGAGAAGGATGGATCACCTATGGTTGTAGAGAAATCGTTGCCGGCACTTCCTCCCAACGCCATACCGCCGAACGCTTTCTCTAACGATAGGGTCGATCCGGAGTCTGATACACCCGCGGAACTTCCCACCGAGCTCTCCCCGCGGCCCCGGCCGTCGTACCCTCGCAACGACGCGGACTCACTGAGCAGCTCGCGAACTGCCCGATCACCTGAACGGCCGTCTGAGCACCCCGGCCTGTCTTTACCTGCTCACACGTATCGCCCCAATCGAAACTCGGCTCTCTTCTCGGGCGGTGACGTCGCTAGTACGGCAATGGATGACCAGAGCTTTTTCATCCCAGTTGCATTAGATCCAAGCCCGCTACCCTCTGCAACGCCGAGGTCAACTACCGAGACGCCGGCTGATACAAACAAGAGGAGCAAGGAGAAGGACTATTTCAGCGTCCCTAAACAAACAGAAAGGAAGCCTGAATCCCAGTCATCGACACCACATATTGCTTTCCAGGAGAAGGGTCGCCAAGCTTCATCCGATTATGACAATCTCCCTTCTAAGAGCCTGGGCAGGAAACTGTCCAAGTCATCAAAGGTCGAAAGAAACGCGTCATCCAACACATCGTCTATCGTTGGCGACGACAGGTCCCAGATACCCGTGAATGGCAAGGCGGAAGACTTCAAATTACAAGATGCTCCCAAGAGTAGGAAGCTGAATACCAGAACCAACTCGCAGCAGTCCAATCCGTTTCAGGAATCGGTTGGCTCTCGAGATAGCGGGTCCGGGCGGACTGACAAAGAGTCTGTTATCCCTGAATCGAACCAGCATCTGTATTCTAGTGATCGAGTGAACACTCCACGCAGCTCACAAGACTCGCGCCCAAGAGAAGAAGAAGAAAGCAGACAAGTCGATCCTTTAGCAGCCACGCCCGGTAACGTCTCTAGGCCTATCGCCCGAAAAGAGCTCCCCCATTCGGCTTCAAGAAGTGGCAAGTCTCATCTTTTCCATTCTGTGTAAACTTGGAGCTTATAATTTCTTTAGTGAATGGCTTCACCCGGTCCGGCCAGATCGATCCTAAGACGAGTGATTCATACATGGCTCCTAGAGCCCCACCGGCGCCTCCGGGACATTCTGCGGTGCAAGACCCTGCCAGTGTAGGGGCCGAGAATAAATCGTCACCGAAGCTACCTAGATGGAGTGCCGGTGGCGATTTTAGTATGGATGAGGATATGGCTCGTATTCTGGGAACGGACGAAGGCTCATCCTCAATCCTTCGCCGTGTATCTAACGTCGTACGTCACGGACGAACTAACAGCACAGAGTCAAGCGTCCCCCCTCGTGCCGGCCACACGCGCAGCGTCAGTGAAACTACGCGTACGACCGCATCACCCCGCTGGCCAAAGACGCCTATAGCTGAGGATTCTATGAATGGCACTGTTCACGATATCACTAGCCCTTTGTCTTTGTCGTCTAGTGATGATAACGCACTGTTAAAAAGAAAGTTACGAAACTCCGAGCAACGGGTGGCAGAACTCGAGCGGCAGTGTAATAACGAGAAGAGCCTTAGGAATCTCTCGCAGAAAGTTGAAGAGAAGCGTAAAACAGTCTCAATACTTGACACCCAGACAGAACTCATGATTCGTCAGTTGGAGGCACTTGCTGGGTACGTGGAAAGGGCCAAGGAGACGAAGAAGCCTGTTGATCCGCGAGACCTTGAGGAATCCGCCATCAAGGATTTTGTTCAGAAACTGGACAAACTGAAGCAGTCTATGGTGGCGAGCCTCGAGCAACTCCATGCCGAGCGAGATAAACTCATCGAAGAGAAGAATCAAGCAATAGCTGATCGGGATCGTGCCCGCGTTGAGTTCGAACAACTGGTCTCTAAGAACGCACAGTTGGCAGACTTGAACAACGACATCACCCATCAAATCCAAGAGAGGTTCAAAAATCACTCGGATGCTCGGCTAGCAACGAACGGGCTTGGCATCTACAATCACAGTAAGGGCGCCTCCAATCACTCAGTCAGCCTCGACAACGCAAGCATTCAGACCGGCACCACTATTATCACACCGGACCACGAAGAACCGATTATTGAGGCCCGGCCAACCGTGGTGAAGATAGGAGAGAAGAAGAATTTTTCTAAATGGAAAAAGGGCTCCAAGGCCATGGCCCAAAACATCGCTAAGGGTGTGGGCCGAACGGTTGTGGCTTTCCAGCAGCCTGAACGTCACCCTCAGGGCACGGCTGGTGAGAGCATCGGCCTCCCGTACAACATGACGGTCACGCCAGTCGAGTCGCCAGTTTCGCACGCCCCGCCTAATGGCCTCAACCGCCAGCAGGCAGACCCCGGTCGCCAAGGGTTCTTCAACTTCAAGAAGGCGCAAACTATACCAAAGCAAGGCGCGGCTGCGAACGTATCTACGCCAACCCCTGTTGAACCTCCGAACGTTCTCTTCGGCTCTGAGCTTACAGATCGAGCCGAATATGAACGTAGACAGATACCTTCTGTGGTAACACGGTGTATCGAGGAAGTTGAACTGAGGGGCATGGAGATGGAGGGAATTTACCGCAAGACGGGCGGCAATTCACAAGTCAAGATCATCCAAGAAGGCTTCGACAAGAATGAGAATTTTGACATCTCGGATCCGGACATGGATATCACGGCCGTTACGAGCGTTCTCAAACAGTACTTCCGAAAACTTCCTACGCCGTTGTTGACATACGACATCTATGATCGCATACTGGAAACGAACTGTAAGCATAAACAATCACTACCCCTATTTTGACCCCCGATATCTCGACCGATGTAATACTAACAGAATGCAATAGCACTTGCAGACGATGCAGAGAAGTGTACCCATCTCCAGAATGTTTTCAATCAACTTCCAAGGCAACACAAGGATTGTCTCGAATTTCTCATGTTCCATCTTTCCCGTGTGGCATCGAGAGAAAGCGAAAACCTTGTACGCTATCCGTCTGCTATCATAGTCTTTAACTTAACTAACTTGGTTAGATGACTCCAAGAAACCTGGCAGTGGTTTTTGCCCCTACCATCATGAGAGACACGAATATCGAACGAGAGATGACCGATATGCACGCCAAGAACATCGCGGTCCAATTTATTATCGAGAACAGCCAGAATATATTCTCTTAGTATCAATTGTATCATGGGCCGCCTATCCCAATCAGCATTGTACATATACCAACAACAAAAGAACGGTCTGTAGCCACACGAATCGACCTAAATTCATTCGATTGAAAGATTGATATTGCTTCTTAATGACTATCGGGACTCGGAAGTTTCGTCAATATGCCGCTCACCTCGGCGACGAGCGGTCATTCTAGGGTCCATTGGACTCGCTTAGCTTTCTATTCGTGGGAGGTGTCCCGGGCAGCGGTTTCTCTGTGTTTACATTGGGGAATTTGATGATATCCTTCAAAGCATGGCGGGTTTTTTCTTTTATCTACCTTTCCATTCTGGATCGTTAGTACTATGCCTGTAGAAGCTGTCAAGGATATACCAGTCAGACTGCTTTACGATCTTGCCCGTATTTATTTTCAGTGAAGTCAATTACCCGGAATGTGTGTCCCTGGCCAACAGGAGTGATATTGGACAGCGGAACAAGACGATCTACAGCGGGAAAAGAAAAGGACCTTGGCAGCAGACAGGCGGAAAAAACCGATAGCAACAGCGCGAACAAGGTTCGATGCAACGAGCAACTCTTCTATTCATTTAGTGTCAGATTTACGCGTTATACCCGTATTTTCGTGAATACAACAACCCCGTTAAAGTCTCGATGCTATCTGTGGAAGACCCCTTAACTTATTTTTCTCTCGAGTTATGCCTCGCTCTCGAGCCCCAATTCCTGCGCAACTGCTTCCCGGGCGACGTTGAGTCGTTATCAGCGGTGATGTGTTCTTCGTCGACTATATTGGCAACGGTTCACTCTATGCACGAAAAGAATTAGTAGCAGGGACAAAGACTGGCTGGAAACTCGGCATCTACTCGAGCGAAATCTATTGGTTATATTCGCTTTCGGGGTAATGTGGTTAGTATGTCTATGCTAGTCTCCTTGCCTTCATCTACTTCTGGGACGCCTCTTTAATTGTGCTATGCCGACCCTGTGGGTCTTGGCTGCGTGCGTTGCGCTCGTGGAGGCTAAAGATGCAGTGGAAGCTCTGAAATAAGGTCGGATAACGGGGATACTTCTTAAAGTTGGTTGTTATCCGATCAGTGACTGGGTGTACAAACGCTGAGCACGACACCCTAAGCTCATCCAGGCACACGAATGGGGGTACACAGTACTAGAGGTTTGTCGACATTCATAGGATATGTGATATATAGGGGCCTGGTGCTGGTTTGTGCGGACGATGACGGCGAGAAAGCTTTATCCAAATTGGGGAGTGGTGAATGGATTATCTGTTAATTGATAAGTATCAATGACTGACAGACATCGTGTAGTCTCGCTGTCGGGACTTTGGAACTGTACAACAAAGGGCTTTCTGTATGTATTTCAGATCAGCCCACCGTGAAGGTGTCTCGGAGACCCTCGCGAGACCCTCGCGAGACATACCTCAAGTTCAGTGCCACAAGCATTCTGACGCTTGCAATTCAATCCTTCGCAGAAGGGCGTTTTCACATTAAGCCCTTTTTATTTTCGCTGCTATGCCAGGCTTGGGTCTCTAGATGTTGAACCGGCAATGTTGCTGATCAAGAGGATAGGGGTTGCCACTATATCCGGTTCATGGCGTATATGAAAACTGAGACATCTCTCTGTACATGTCGGGTGTTGTTCCAACGGGTTAGTGCACGCAGTGACTAGCGATGTCAGTACCGTACGTTCCTTTCAAGCTGATTCCTTTTTTGCCTATGACAGGGCATAGGGATACGGAATATTAACCTTAACTCTCGCTGAGATTTAATATGAAAAGGCTAGTAGGCTGGAGTGTTGTGTTGATGTGTACTGGTATACAGTGGAAACCAGGGCCTCATTAAACCATCAGTCAGAAATAAGTCTTGGCATTAGCTGAAATGCTATACGCCGAGCACTATACATAATGGGGGCCGCGTCAAGCGAGGACCAAGAACAGATTAGGTTACCATAAGCACTGCGCTGACTAGTCACGAAGCAACCCGCGCATCGCTTCCAGCTGGGCAGCCGTGTAGTATGGGGCTCAGCCGAATAATTTATCAATTTCCGAGCCTCGCAACTGTATGGGAGCCTGCCACATATAAGCTGCAAGTAACCTTAAGTTATCGCATTTATCTCAGTATCTGCCTCATACGGAGTACTCGTGTGGAAATAAGCAGGCTCCTGGCTCGGAGTTCGTCGTGACACACGATTAGGTAGTTACGTCGTATATTACTAATGGAATGAAGGAATTTAAGGCTTTCTAGGGACTAAGTCTACCTATCAGCTGCGGATCACGTAAGATAGTAGGAAGACTAAGAGATACCTGCTGTTATACACGCCGTCGTCCTCTTATTATCGGCCGAAATATTAGTGTCACGTCATTGACGAGGGAGAAAGTCAACCAGTGCTCAGGCAAGACGACTGCTAGCCTTCTTGCTCCTTCAAGACTATGACAGCGGCTTGGATTAGAACGTCTGCCTTTCGTTCATGCCTCGACAGGTGTTGAGGAAGTATGG
Source organism: Xylaria longipes (assembly GCA_025201785.1). Lineage (NCBI taxonomy): Eukaryota > Fungi > Ascomycota > Sordariomycetes > Xylariales > Xylariaceae > Xylaria > Xylaria longipes. The sequence goes on from MU619827.1 coordinate 47,370, forward strand.
AGACAGGTTGACGCAATAAATTGCCTGCAATCTTCAAGAACAAAAACGTACCAGTTGATCTAGGCTGTAATCTTTGCCTTTTCAGTCACAGGAGATTTCTGTGCAGCGATCTCATCGCCGTCATACCTATGTTCTACTCCCCCCTGTTTTAATTAACACCACCATAATCGAAAGAGGTAAACAAAGAGGCGCGACTCTGCGTGCGTTATCATTAATCTCCTCAGTTTCGAGAACGTTGGGACCTTTGATTAGGAAGAACCTTCCGCTGAGAGACATAAACTACAGGGGAGTTTTACAACGATTGCTGACTCCCGAGAACCATTCTGCTTGAAGATAGGCCTTGCCGATTATTAATATGACCAAAAAAAGTCCGTACGAGCCTGTTTCGATCGTGTGACCGTTCTCTGCGACACGGAGTGTAGGGCTGAACCAGGGGAATGAAAGAGTTCAACGTATTCTGACCTGTCGTAGGACGAATATTCGTTCGACTGGCCCTTGTCAATTGCTTGCTTCTCCACTGGGAATAAGATGAAGAACCGCCAAGGCACCAAATTATGGGCACACTTTAGACCGTTTTACAACAGTGAAGTAAGAATTGGGCGGATATGAACGACATGGCTTATACGCTAAGGCACGGAAGCAAGAGCGAGTTTCTACAGAGTAGTCTAGCGTAGGACTATATGATACTGGTCCATTCAGGGATTCAAATATTGACGTTCGACTAACAATATCTACCTGGTCAATAGCAACCGGCCAAGCATTCGAATCCAGGATGGTATGGATGAGATGATCCAGATCACCATGCGCCATCGTGCGGACGCTCATCGTGGGTATGGCGTCAGCGCTTGATGGCGGTGCTACGAGTACGTAGGTGGAGTTACAAACACCTAGACCTAGATATGGACTGACTCCACCATCCATGTACGACTTTTGAGGGTTTGGTGAAATTGCTTGCTGGCGGTGCTGGTAAGGCGAAAGTTCAGCTGGTAAGGCTGCGATGTCTGTGCACGATATAAATGGCTGATGTAGCAATGCATCTGGATACTGGATATTATCTAGATAGTAGTCTAGGGGGTGGAATGGGAACTTGTTTTTGGATTCATCGCTTACAATTGTTGTCTGCGTATTTCCGGTTATTTCCTTACACGTGTCTCAGCTCGTGATGCCTCGAAAACTAAGGATAAATTAGTTGAGCAAATCTCGTGCTGATCAGCAAAAGGACGAGTGAAGCCGAAAATGACTTTGCGATAAAGGTATTTCGTCTTTTCGAGATATCGCAACTAGTTCTCACATATCTACCCCGAGTCATCGTAGGAGGCAACAGTCAGCTTCTCAGCCTCCCTATCGGATCTCCACCAAGACCAAACAGCTGGTTACGAGGAACGGTCTCCTAACGTTGGAGCATCTGTCGTTGCGTGTGACACTGACAGGAAACAACCCGCTTTGAGATGCCTAAGGCTGTAGTGCTAGTATGATGGCAAACCAGGCCTATCTACCGCATGTCTCTAAAATCAAGTGCTTAGATACAAACCGAGAGCATAAAGACCACCACAATGAATCAACCAATAGGGCACTCGAGTACCCAAGAGCTGATGACTGATTCTCCTTCATCTATCTATGACATCAGTTTATCGCCAGAGCACCGGCTTTGAGCCCCTTCGCTGTGCAGCTACATTGTGTTTGTTGGAGTATTTGTGGGCGTCGCAATCTTGCACAACAGGGTTCCATCGTTCCATCAAGAAGGATGTTGTTGCAGTCAAGGTTGCCAATAACCGCACTTGTGGCACGTAGCTTCTGCATGACACTTGAGTATCGCAGGCCAACGATTGGACATTGGCGTCGCAACGCATCGCATGCAGGCAAGTTCCCACCGGTGGTCCGTCGTGTGGTGTGTAGCAGTTATGGATGGTGGTACAGCTAGTTGACCTTTGGCATGCTCTATAAGCCTCCGAGTTTACTTGTCATTGCTCAGTACCGGCAAAATCCTTCAAAGCAACGGTACACGGTTGGACTCGGAGCATAGTGCAATGCAGTGTAGTTTCGCGAGGCCTCCGCTCTCATGGAAATAACTCGCAGATCGCAGAGGGCCTCATGTACTAGAAAGCTCTCAAGAATATGATTATGGGGGAGAGGAACAAAGATTCCTCATGCCGCGTCTCTTGAAACATCGACAATGATGAGGATCAGCGCGCTTATTCGGCAAATGCGAGAAACGCGTGACAAATCCGGCCAAGCCTTATGGAGTAAGCTGTCAGAGATCCGCGACGATGGCCAGGAACAGGATCACAGGGGAAGACGCAGAGAACAAACTCCTGCTGCTGTCGCCGGTAACTCAAATATATGCTGTACGGTGTTTGCAAACCAGGCTCAGTAGCGAGCGCTGCCTGGCTCCCATCCAAGTTTGGTTCTTGGGGATGATCACTGCCAAGCCGTCTGTGTCAGGGTCTGCTAGGGTGAACGGGCCGTTGCCTGCGAGTTGTCGAAGGATTCAAAGATATGGAGCCGGCGCGCGCGGCATTGTCAAGTCATTTGACGGGCTGGTACCCCATGCTGATTCATAGCAACCTCCTGCCCGAAGCAGCACCCGAAGCATCCAACCGCCTTACCGTACGGGGTACAATAGGCACGTTATCTATCGAGCGTAGAAGGGAGAAGGGAGAGGGGACCGACGGCGAAGGGCGCTCGTGCTGGCCCCATCATCTAACCTTAGTATCGGTAGACTAGGTATCTGCAGCATACCTAGTCTACACGACGATAGGTCGAGACAAGGTCGAGACAGGCCACATGGGATTGCTGACAATGGGGCCAAAAATGTAGTAGTGTACCTAGGACTCGAGTGACTGACTTACAGAGTACTTTTCAAAGCGACCCTAGCCCAAGATCTTATGTGCAGTAGCGTCAACCCGTTTGAGCCGTTCGAGCCCACTTCTGCCTCGTCTTGGGCGCTCAACCTCATTCCAATTCCTCGGGAGCTCCTCTCTCGCCCTACGAGTGCCGTTGACTAAGCCGTTCTGTCGGTATATTGACTACCCATTCTCGGCTCCATGCTTTCCTTCCTTCCCACCCGTAATGTTTGAACATCGACTGTGGTGAAAGCGTGCGTTTTGCCCATTCCTTACGTTCTTCCGCCAATGAAGGGCCGATGTTCCCCCTTCGTGCTTCTCGCGGTATGGGGAGCGCTGGGGCGGCTGGGAATTGCGAGGGAGGTCAAGAGTCGCGACGACGTCAATGGTAGCGACATTCCCAGCGCCCACGACTTCGTCCGCCGCGGGTGCCACACAGTCGCCGTTCTTGGCGACTATCTCTATGTCGACGGCGGCCAGATCACGGAACGAGTCAATGGCAGTACACCTGCCGACAGCCCGTCCTTCGATGGCAGGTCCTTCCCTTTTCCTTGGGGATGGCAGCATTGCCACCCATCCAACAATGCTAACTAGTGTTGTAGTTAAAACCACATGGTCTATTGATTTGACAGAAGCTTGGAAGGCTGAGACAGTCCCGCTTCGATCAATACCGAAGACAGCACCACTACTTAGCGAACAGGTACATTGGACGGATCCTTCAACAAAGAGCCTGTACACCTGGGGCGGCATCACGACCAACGGCTCATCGCCAACCCAAAACCTCTGGCGATTCCAAGTAGACGGCTCAGGTGGGGGGTCATGGACGCAAGTGACGCAGCGAGATTATGTAGCCTTCTCGAAGTTGAAAGGCACGTCCGGCTCGGCTTTCACGCAAACTAAGGACAGAGGTTTCGCGTTTGGGGGCGCCGTGACAAAGTCGTCGGACGGCTCCGTCGCCAAGGAAATCCCGGGATACGCCACGCCAGGACTGGTCTCATACAATTTCCAGACGGGCGAATGGGAGAACAGCACGACGTCGTCGTATGGTGGTTACGGGACCAGCTTGAATGCGAGGGCCGAGTACGTGCCTTTCGGCCCCAACGGGCTGCTCTTATTTCTCGGCGGAGCGGAGACCCCCGTGGACGCGACGAACGAGACTATCGTGGAGATGAGTTGGAATCACATCACCATGGTCGATCCGGTCACGAAGCAATGGCACTCACAAATGACATCAGGCACCAGGCCGCCTACTATCGAATCACACTGCAGCGTTGGAGTGGCCGGGCCCAACGGCACTTATGAAATGTAGGCTCGGAACAACGACGAGCGGGCAGATCGGAGGTGCTGACATGTGCTCACAGATTTCTGTATGGCGGTGTATCGGACCAACTCCGCGATACGTCACCCGAAGTATATGTACTTTCTCTCCCCGGGTTCGTCTTCTTCAAGGGCCCGGCAGACGCCCCTCCACGGTCTGACCATCAGTGTGCGATTGTTGGTCGAGGCAACCGACAGATGCTGAGCATGGGAGGCGTGGATGGCGAGAACAGAACTTTTACTGCCCCGACAACGGCGGATCCTTGGCCATACGGGATCGGCATCCTCGACATGACGGAGCTGAAGTGGACGGATACATACTACCCAGATGCACCGGCCTACGACAGCCCGACCGTAGTGAAGGAATGGTACGACGCCGGTAATCTGGCGAACATGCAATGGGACAGCATGGAAGTAGAGGCCATTTTCATGAATGCGTCGACCCCGGCACCTACACATGGCGCGGTGGCGGCGAACCCGCAGTCGACCGGCGTCATCGTCGGCGGTGCCGTGGGCGGCGTGCTGGGAGCAGCGGCCATCGGCATGATGTCTTTCATGCTGGTACGGCGCAGGAGGCGCACGCGCGTCGATACGCCCGAGTCGGGTCGCCAGCTCGCACCCACAGACAGCGACCAGGAAGAGATTGCCGAGTACAAACCGGAGCCCTGGCCCAAAGACTCCCACGGACCCCGGTACGCATACTCGCGCAACTCGATGCTCAGCGGTGGAACGGCCCGCTCGCCGTCGGTATCGCCACAGCCATACGCATACCCGTACTCACACGCCCAGCCGCCCTACGCCGCGACTCACAAAGGCCACGTCACCTGGCCGAGCGAGCTTTCGGGACATCAGGACGGCATCGTGCCGATCCGTGGAGGAGAGCTGCCGGGCACGGAGCCTCGAGTCGGCGAGCTGATGGACCCGAACATGCAGTGGGCGCACGAACTGCCTGCGCCCCTTGAAAGTCCCAGGACCGAACTGCCGGACCGGAAATACTCGCGCTGACGAAAGACCATAATGATACATACGCACGCGTACACTCTTTATGAAGCCTTTTCCTCTTGCTTCTTTCTATTTTATATGTCTCACAGGACGGGAATAACGATATACCGGCCCCTTACCCCCTGGCCACGGTTGCGAGCGTGTTACACGTGGGTGGAATGCGATACCCAAGTAATGAAGAATATCACACTACTACTAACTACTAACCACCACCACCACCTATTTGTAACATTTTGCCCTTATCCTCCTAATCGGCGTTCGTGAGATAGGATATGTATTATATATAACACATACAAGACTTACATGGTACATTTGCGTATTTGAGTAGTGCAAAGCTGTTGAGAACCGTCGAAAAACTAACACCATTTCCCTACCGGGCCTCGGGTCTATCCTCCACATTGCCCCCTTCCGTACGACATACTACGCATGTTGCAACTGAGGAATTGATTTGACCTAGAAAGCCTAGAATAAAACAAAAGAAGGCTAGGCTTCATCTTAGACCGTCACGATATGCTTGTAGTCATGAGATTGATCCATTGGTCCTCCCGTATAAGAACTGGTATAAATTTTCTGTTAGAGTTTGGGGTATCATCAAACATGTCCTATAGTTCCATCATCTTAGCGATAGCCTCGCCAGCTAAACGCGGCCACTCTCTCTAACCCCTCTCATGTTCTATGCCTTTTTGATGCGCCTTCCCCCCCTTTCGGCCCCAATGTTAGATTTTCAACTCACCATCTTCTTCACTTTTTCCAGCAGAAGCCCACTCTCGCGGCCCAAGCGACGCTGGCCGTCCCGCCCAGGCTTCCGTGCCTTGGCCATGGCGCGGCGGAAGCGTTCCCGCTCCTCTGTCTTGCGCTGGCGCTCGGCCTCCCTGCGCGCCTGCTCGGCTGCGCGCTCGGCCGCCTCAGCCTTCTTGCGCTCGGCTACCGTGAGGGCCTTGTCGAAGTACCCGGGTTTCCTCTTCTGCCTATTCGGCCGCTCTCGCTGCCTTTGCCTTTGCTTGTCTTCGGACGGCTCGTCGTCATCGCCGTCCTTACCCGCGTCACGGGGCGCCTTTCCTAAGCCGTCATCGTCGTCGTCGAGCATAGCCTGACGCTGGGGGTGAATCTGTGGAGAGGGGGGCTCTGGTTCGCCTTCCCTATCTTCGTCTTCTTCCCCGTCACTATTGTTCTCGTCACCGTCGCTACGGTCGCCGCTAACGTCTCTATCGTCTTCCGCGCCCGTCTTCACGATGGTAACAGAGCCGGCATCGACGTTCGCGAGGGCGAGTTTCGAGGTGGTGGAAGAAGTAACGAGCTCGGTGGTCTTGATTTTCTTGTAAGCCTTTTTCACTTTCGCCTTGTGGATGAGGTCTTTCTTTATCCTGTCGACTGTTGGCCACGCATATCAGTCAGGCCGTCCACAACAGGACATTGTGGTCGCAAGCTTGGCTTTACCTTTTCGCTTCCAGGCACCGTCAGGAAGGTTTTCTGGCCCAACGCGGAAACCCTTGCGATGCTTCTTCGCAGCTGGGCCCAGGGCATCGTCGCCTTCGATTGGTCTCTTCTTGCTTTGTGCCATGTCGAGTAGTCCTAGTGTTTTGTCTTTATCGTGTGGAATTTCACGTGGCAGCCTTAGTTGGTGATGGTGATGATGAAAAAAAGTATGGGCCTGTATCGCTACTGTAAAGCACTCCGCTACGTGTACTGGGGCTGACGCATATGAGCTGTCCCGCGCTTGTCCCGCCTCTAGTGAAATTATAGAGCCCTGTAGCTACAGTACAGAGTCGCTAAATTAGTTGGCGACAATGCCAGCCCCACAAGGTGCAACGGAGTAAGTACTACATAATACCTAACGTTAATCCATTTACGTACGGGCCTTCCTGTCTTCGACTGACTCAAGACATACACATGCCGCATCCCTTGAGACGTCTGAGCCGCTCCAACCGTAATACCTGTCTGAGTACTGTTCCACGTCAAAAATGACTGCCGTGTTGCATTCAATAGCAGCCTGTTAACCTTCTCTAGCCACCAGGTCTTTTGCCTCTCTGCCTCTCTGCCTCTCTGCCTCTAACCCATGCTCCCTTATCAGCCGTCCTAGCCAGCCGCCCTGACCGAACATCTCGGTGTCGTTGAAGGAGGAGCCGTAGAGGGCCGAGGACCACGCTGTCTCGCTGTCTCGCTGTTTCTGCATAGCTGGCCTGCCACCGGCCTATCACCGGCCGTTGCGCCGACAGAGATATCCCCGTGTCCAGTCCGTTGACCGTATCTATAACCAGCAGCTATAGGTAGTATTCTAGCGTTACCGTGACATTCGTGAAGTGCCCATGCAACATGCCCATCTTCCAGCAGGACCTGCACAGAGATCTGACGCGGAGGGAGTCCGCTGATGGCCGTGATCAAGCCGATGACCAGGTTGAGATCCCAAGCACGAACGAGGACGAGGACGAGGACGGCAATGGGAACGGGAATAGCTTGTCTGAAATGTCTTCGCCCGACCAGCTGGCACATGGTCGGCGTCGTCGCCTGCAATCACTGTCCAGAAAGCTGTCCGAGGAGAGCATAAGAACCGAGCTGTGTGAGGGTCCGGTCCCCGACAACTCCCCTCTCCCTCTCCCTCTCCCTCTCCCTCCCCATCCCTATCCCCATCCCGCCCAGAGCCCAGATCAGGGCAACGCCTCGAGTCCGGTTGCTTGCACCGATCGCGCCGACCTGATCGAAAGACTGAAGAGGGGGGAGAGTCCGACGTGGATCCCCCACCGCTATGTTCGTGCAATACCCCCCGCCTGAGCGTGTCCGTTTCTTTGTATGTCGAGCCCGCCACATTGTACTAACGAGTCGTGTTTCGTCAGCAGTTCGAGTCGGTATGGAGCCAACAACAACCGCCTATATCCCCTACTCAAAGCCCGAGGCGCAGCACCGCAGCCTCGTCGAGTCTATTGCCACCTCCGACGATAACCCCCGAGAAAGAGAGGACTCCGTCGGACGATGAGGGGAGGCGCCAGGCTGGGATGAAGATCGAGAGACCCCGGTCAGCCCTGCATAGCGGTGACTTCACACACGATGAAACGTCCCCAGACGGGAGCTCCTCTGAGCGTCGAGCCTGTCCTCGATCTAGACAAGATTCAAACGACAGCCCTTCATGGATTGCCACTTCGCCTCCGAGACACTTCACGCCTTTGGATCTCGAAAGAAGACAGCCTCTACCCGTGCGGTCCGATGAAGTGCGGTCCGCGCTTTCCTCTCTGTCTTCCTCCGTCTCAACGAGCTTCGTCTATAAGCCACCGACTAGCCCCCTATTCCAGTCGGAGAGCAACGACGAGGTCGATCTAGTTTCTCCCATAGACCTCAGCTACGGTCTTCCTAGACAACAACGCCGGCATACGGTCCTGTCAACTCTTTCGAGCTCCTACGGATGTTCCCCATCCCCACTGCAGAGACAGAGTCCGTTACTACGCCAAGAGAAGACTTTCCCCTACCAAGCCCATCAGCCTCGGCGATCTCTGGCCGCAGCCTCAAGTTTCTCGGTATCCGGGTCATCCCCCCAGACACCAGCATTCCTTCACTCCCGCCGCCCCTCCATCAGCTCCGACATCTCTCCACTTCAGCATGCGTCTATGGTTGGGTCTTACGAAGAAAGTATCTTACGTGGCCGAATGTCGACAACGCCATCGAAACCTCTTGACTTCTTGGCTCAGATTGGTGTGCTTGGCTTGGGCAAGTGCAAATCAAGCCTTCGCTGTCCTCCTCACGTGACCTTGCCTTTTCCTGCCGTCTTTTACAGCTATGCCAGCTCATCACATGGTCGGTCCAAGGAAAACGATGGGCCGAGTCCATACGTGGGACAGATTGATTTAGAGAATGGTCTACCAAACCAGGGGGATGAGGCTAGGTCAAAAAGGAAACACCAGAGCAGGGCTGTAGAGAGGAGAGCGGCAGGTGCGGATGTGATGGATACCAATCACACCGACGCGAATATGTCCGGTTGGGACGCTCGCAAAACCCAGAGAGCTAAACGCACATCTGGGTCGCCGCGAGCACCTCCTGGAGGAAGCTACCGGATCCCTGAGAAGGGGCAAATTCAGATAATTATTAAGAATCCGAATAAGACAGCTGTCAAGTTGTTCTTGGTTCCATATGATCTAGCCGGGATGGAACCAGGCACCAAGACTTTCGTGCGGCAACGCAGTTACTCTAACGGCCCCATTATTGACAATATGCCTGACTTGAGAGGTACTTCGTCGGCGGATCGCCCCATTCTCAGATATCTCGTTCATTTGCATATATGTTGCCTCTCACGAGGTCGCTTCTATTTATACAAAAACATTAGGGTCGTCTTTGCCAACCGCGTGCCCGACGGGAAAGAGAAACTTCAAAATGAAATTACGCTCCCCGAGCCTAGATTCACCCCGTACAAGGCTATACGGATAATGCACCCACCATCATCGAGTGGTACGGGACCTGGTGCCAGTCTAGCTGCCGATGCAGCTTTCAGAAGACAAAGCTCCGGACTTTACTTTGGCGGTGCGGGCCGTGCTTTTGACGTAGCTGAGGGTTTTGTGTCGCCGAGCCTGTCGGGCCACCCCTTCCCGCACGGCCTTGCCGGTGATCTCACGCCGGTGGAACCCGTACCGTTCAGTGTCTCGGCAAGCCGGAGAAGGCCCATGGAGGATGGGAGCGGCAGCGGCGTCTTGGGGGCGCTCAATCCGCAATCTCTCGAATCGTCTCAGACGAGCCGCCCAACGACCCAGGCCTCTAGCAACCTATCGAACTGGGATGGCTACGATGGTCAAATCGATAAGTATAATAAACTGAATAAGGGAGATGTGGGATATGGCGGCAACGCATTTTCTGGTCTCATCAACGGTAACCCGGCCGTCGCCGAGAGTCTGCTCTCTCAGCGCCTAAGGTCGCTGGGAGTTCAAAAACCAGCCGATGGAGAGTGGGACGAGTTCTCTAGGCCGATGGAGCAATAGATAGGTTTGTATCCTGACCCCGCGTGTTGTGTTGGTTAGCTAGGTTCGTTCTATTGACCGACCTGGAAGTATCTAAGCATGAGGAAAACTCTTAATAGCACCTTGATTTTGTATCACGAAGGGAACGTACATCTACCACTTAAACATAGTTGACTTAAATTCATCCTTAACCAACGTATATAAAGGAAAGTATAGGGACCCCGCCTATGGTGAATACTGTCCATACGGGTAATTAGAGTGTTTTCCGTTGGTGGCTCACTGTCAGTAATGCAGCCCATTTGCCATAGAGCTCGCAGTTCTCGTAGGTGTCTTTAGGAATTGATAGTCAAGATCCTCGACTCCCTATGGTTGCTATCTTATTATTGCCAACATGCGCGGTTCTTACTAGCAAGGTATCTTCCATCTCGAGTCCAGATAGTACCGCCCTATGCGCGAGATAAAACATTCATGGGTTGGGAGTCTCAAGGATATTTTGATAGGACTGGACACGGATATAAGAGAAATTAAAGAAATTTTAATTCATGTGCAAACCATGAATCAATGAATCAATGATTCAGACATTCCTCCGTGGCGCAATTGGCTAGCGCGTTCGACTGTTATGTACAGATCATCGAGAGGTTGACAGTTCAAGCCTGTCCGGGGGAGATAGTTATGTGTTTTTATTTTATTTTTTTCAACATTAAAAGTTAAATTAAAGGATAAATTAAATTAAATTAATTATATAACTAGTGTTAATTATTTAATAATTATTTAATATAACATAATTTATAAGCGAGTTATATATATAAATAAGTTATATATTTTTTATTATTTTATTAGGTTTAATTATTAATAATTTTATAACTAAAATAGTTATTATTAAAAATTAATCAGATTTTAATTTATTATTTGTTTTTATTTTTTTATTATAAGTTTTTATATTATAGCTAGTTTTGCCGCACTGTTTATAACATTACTAGTATAATATATTTATTTTATTACTACTATAATTTTTTAACGTTTATAACTATATTAAATCCTACGTATTTTTTTAAGTAATTAAATTAGTTATATTTTTTATAATAAAATTATTTTTATCCTATAAGCGTTTTTTTTTTACCCTTTTAACGCTTATTTAATATTTTATTTGTTTTATAAAACTTTTAGTTTTTATTATTTATAAAAGTTAGTTAATATATTAATATTTAATTTAATTTTATAAATTAGTTAATAGCGTTTAAAATTAGCTTTAGGGAGTTTTTTTAATAACTAAAGATTTAATTTTTAATAAAAATTAACTACGCGGTTGTTTTTTTAGCGGTTTTTAACGTTTAAACAACTTAAAGTTTAAATAAGTTAATAGTATTAAGAATTAACGTTAATAACTATAACTATATATTTAGCTTTAAAATTACAGCTTATAGATCGTAAAATATTAATTTTAACTTTTAAAAACTTTTTAAAATATTTAATTTTATAAAAATAGTACGGTAGGTTTTTTTAAACGCGATAAAAAACTTGGGCTTAATAATATAGTTAACGTATAATTTAATAAATTTATTAATTTAACAACTATACGCTTGTTTTAATATATTATAAAGCTTAACGTTAAATAGTTATATTAAATATAACGAATAAAAAAGTAAAAAAATAGTTATAATGTTTTATTTTTTGTAAAACTTTTCAAACTTAGTTAATATATAACTTTTATACTAGTTTAATATTAATAATTAATATATATTTATTTATAACAGCCGAGAATATTTTTTAAAAAATTTTATTTATTTTAATTTTATATTATTATTTATTTATTTATTAAAACTAGTATTAAATATTTAATTTGTTAAAAAGTTAATATTTTTATATTAATATTAAAAATAAAAAACACTTTAAAAGATAATATATAAAGGAATAAATAAACCGCGTAAATTAATAAAATAAATTACCGTTAATTATTTTTTATTACTAAGCTATATTATTTTATGCTTTTTATATTAATTAACGCGTATAATAATTATATATAAATAAATTTAGCTTATTATAAACTTAGTTTTATTAAAGTTTTAAATATTATTATTATAAATACTATATTATGTTTTTATATATATATAACGTTTAAACTACGCGTTAATAATTTTTAGATTTTTATATAATATTTTTTAATAATTATAAGCATATATAAACCGCGTTTTAAGCTTTTTATAACAATTAACAAAATTATAAGCTTATTGTTTGCTAACTAGGGGTATACTACACAAATTATAAAAAAAATTAGTTATATTTTTTATAGTAATATAAGCAAAAAAATATTCTTGTTTATTTAAATTAAGAATATATTTAAAAAAAATATTTTTTTTAATTAAATTAAGTTTATATATATTAGCGTAAGTTTTATCGCGTATAATACGTTTGTTTATTTTATTATATATTATAGTAGCAAGGATATTATAGATTTTAAAAGCGCGTTAAATGTTAATTTTTTTTACTAATCAGATAGCTTTAATAGCAAGAATTAAATTAGCTTTTTTTATTTAAACAAATATTATATTGTTGTAAAATTATTACGCGATGAAAATAAAGTGTACGTGTTAATAAAAAAAGTGCGCAACTTGCTTATATGCACGACTTGTTTATAAACTATATTATATTATAATATAAAAAAATTAATAATTTTTAAAAAATTAATAATTATTTTAAAAATAAATAATTATTAATATAATTTATTTATAAAATATTATAAAAATAAAAATATATATAATTTAATTATATATTATTTATTTATATAAAAAATTTATTATAATATAATTTAATAAAAGTAAAAAAATATATTTATTATATATTAAAGTTAATATATATATATAATTTAAGTTTAACAATATTAATATTAAAATAAATAACTTAACTAATTTAACTATTTTAAAGTATTAGGCCTCCTCTTCAATAAAGTCTAGTTGACTTGGCACTTTAAACTTATTCAACGCAGAGGAACCGGGAAAGGGACACCAGGCTTCCCTACAAGTACCTACCTATTTATATCTGCTCGACTTCCTATTGTTTTGTATAGGCCAGGCTAGGCGTGGAACGATTTTGCTAGAACATCAGTTAACTGAGACATTATTACTTTAACTAAGTATTCTAAACTGTTGAGAATTAATAAAGATAGCCAAGTTTCCGGGCTATAGTACTACTATCTAATTCAAGGCGAGACCATGATGCAACCCCGAAACGGGCTGACGTGCTCGTTGATAGGCTCTACAGCCTCCCACTACTGACTCCGCTCCATGGGAGATGCCGGCTTTCCACATGGAGTAATTAATAAATAAATACCTGCTTCCCCTGTACGACGATATTGTATTATCAATGATCACACCCGATTCCTGATCCCCCATCCCCCACACCCAACCAGCTCCCCAGACGAACGCCATGTCAGCCGCCTGCGGTACAGATGCGCCAGCGGACGCCCACTCGCACCCCCCTCCAAGCGATGGATGGAAGCACGAAGGCGTGCGCGTGGTCCCGGGCAACTCGCTCGACGCCGACACGCACTCGACGCCGGGCATGAACCGGGCGGCAGCGGTGAACTTCGCGCGCGTGGGTGCGCAGAAGCTCTGGGCGGGGACGGTGCACATCCACGCCGACGCCAAGACGGGGGCGCACCATCACGGGCACCTCGAGTCCGTCATCTACGTGCTGAAGGGACGGGCACGCATGCGCTGGGGCGAGAAGCTGGAGTTCACGGCCGAGGCCGGCCCGGGGGACTTTATTTACGTGCCGCCGTACGTACCGCACCAGGAGATCAACGCCAGCGCCGACGAGACACTCGAGTGTGTGCTCATGCGCAGCGACAGCGAAGCCGTGGCCGTCAATCTGCCTGGCATTGAGCCTGTCGAGAAGCCCACCACGGTGAAGTGGATCGACCCTACGCACGTTGAGTGAGAGGCTATCATGAGCATAAGATTATGACTTGACGTGATTCCTTCGGGTACCTGTGAGGAAACCGCATGATGCGTTGTGATGCGCTGGGAGTGCTGTAGGGAAGGATCTCGAGAAGAAATAATGTGCTGGGGTCATAATCCCCTCTCCAATTCTAATAGATGTGTTGTTACTGGTTGTCTATCATACAGCCTCTGCTCATCGAGGTACGGGATTCAATCGCCCAAGTATATATAGGTACACAAGCCTCTCCTGTTGCCATGTCCCCAAATGCATACACTACCGTGTTCTTCTCGAAGAATCACGACGTCTCACTATCGCCAATGGCGTTGACAATGTATCAAAGTACCCCGATAGGTATCGTAACCTAAATCTCTCGACGCACCCGAGACAAAAAAAACCATGTTGCTTCGCCCATCTCATCCATTACCTAAACCAGTGGCCGCTGCCGAACAGCGCCTATTACCATCGTATACGAAAGGGACAGAATGATAGCTTTCTTGTTAGTATTTAAAAATTACTCTCTTTCTCTTCGCGAAAGTACCGAAATGACCAGCAGCTGTTTTGTGCTCCCGTGCTCATTTTTTTGGGTGGTGCCTTAAGCATCCTACCAAGTCTCCAATTCTACTTCTTCCTCTTCTTCGGGCTCTTCTCTACGGCGCCACTTGCGTTGCCGAACTTTGACACCCAGACGCTTGGACCTGGGAATAGGCTTTCCAACGAGCTCGAACCGGGCCTTGGTCTTGAAACACACTCTCTTGACCCATTTCCGCAGTCTCAACGTCTGCATGCGCTGGGTTAAGGTGTTTGAAGGCACATGCGCAGTAGTCGAAGTGAAGAGCTGCATCCAAGATGCAGGGCGAGATAGGCGCTTCCCTCCTACATCACGAATGGTGGACCAGGCACCGTCTCCGTCGGAAACACTGGCGTGTCTCACCGCTGTTAGAATCGATCGATCCGTATCTACGCTGTGACGTAGACGATCTGTTGAGCGGGCAATTCTAGCTTCGAGCTGATAGTCGTTACCGTTCCCAGGCGTGCTACGAGCGCTTGGCCGTTTGTAGCTCATGAAGCCAACTTCAAGCTGGGAGGAGAAAGAGTCTCCAGTCTCCAATACTGGCACCGTGATCTCACTGGTTGATGATGGCTCCTGTTGCTGTTCTACTCTGCGAGTAACTGCAGATGCGTATCGCGATCGAGTTGTATCTTGTTGTGTTGGTTCCATATAATCTCTAGGCGGGTCAATGAAGGGAGAAGCTTTGGGACTGGAGCTCTGGCCGTCGACTTCGCTGTTGGAGGCAGCGCCATCGATACCCAGAGCGGCCTGAATTCTTTCCTCAACAGTAGCCCCAGCAGAGGCTTCACTTGGAGCCATACTGGATAGTTGCCACGTGCTCTGAGAAGGATATTGCCCATAGCGCCGATACTCGGTGAAGTAGTTTGTCGAGCGGGTGGTTGCCAGTTCTGGTGAATGAATTCCGGTAACAGGAGACCGTATGCCCTCAGATGGGTAGGAAGACGAAGCAGAGCGAATTCTCTCACACCCACTTGTCGGCTTAGTAGACGCCTGGAGGTGAGACTCAGCTCGATTATCCGTCTCATTAGTCCTAGTGCTTGAGAGTCTGAAAGAGCGGCTCTGTGGTGTTTCGTTGACCTGGTGTTTGACTTGACTGAGCGTCCCTGGCACATGGTACGACGGAGGTCCAGCTCTATCGACCCTAACCCGCTTCTGTGCAGATTCAAACCTGCTACTTTGTTGAAGTGAGGGTTTTTCGATTGGAGTGGTGTCTTGATACTTATGGGCGTGGGAGTATTTTGAATTTGCGTCTGGCGGTACATTCTCGCAGCGATGTACTGACAGTGGTAGGTCAGCAACGGCCTGGCTAGGGTCCTCTGAGTCTCCTATGGTTCGACGATTCTCGGGCTTCTCGAACAATGTCGAGAAAGCGGATGATAAATTGGCTCTTCGACGCGGACCTGGCTGACCGATGTGGATAGTAAGGAATTTGGTACGGTCGGAGGGCTTCCCGTCTTGAGATTTATCACGGATGAAGCCCCGGCTTGGCAGGGACCATCGATGCAGCAGCGACATGATCGTGGTGATCTGAAGAAGTCGGGTAGCAAATGTAGACAATGTGTGCACCAAAGCGTTCGTGTCAGCTATGGTGAATACGTAAACAGTGAGATGTAGGTGACGCGAATGATTCACTCTGTCCTCACTTCGAAGGCGAGAGGACTACACCGACTGGCTCAGCGGTGTGGCCTTCCTTCGTTGGACATTTCCGCCATGGTAGGAGCTTCCATACATATACTGCTGACATCATGCCTGTGTACTAACGCATCTCTGGCAAGTGGCTCGCCAACAATGGGAGATGACTACCGGGTACTGCCTCGTAGGTAAATCGCGTGAGTGCGTCTGTACTCTGGTATCGCCACGGACGGGAGCATGTCAATAAACAGCACGCATAGGCTGGAGGGGCTATTTATTCGATAGTACCGATGTATACGGGCAAGTGGAGATATGGTATGGAGGGATTGGCCTTGAAAGTTTGGGAAATTTGAGGCTCATGATCAGCATAGTTTTCTATTGTTAAAATGTACTGGTCGTTTTATTCAACTCGTGATTTGGTATAATATGAAGACGCCTTGTATAATTCCATATATTAAATCTATGCACCAACGCCACCCCTTCTTGCCCTTGTGTCTGCACCTAAGTAGTCGATGGGGTTTCGGCATAGGGGACATGTATTCTGGTTGCTACTCTGAAACCATTTGTAGAGACAGGTGCGATGGAACAAGTTCTTGCATGTTTGGCAACGTTTGTCTGGCATCTTTTTGTCGGTACTGATAATGCTATAGCAAATGGCGCATTCGGTCTGGCCTTTGAGAGCGCCAATGACGTTTCGTCGAAATGTGGCCAGTCCATCTATTATACTGCCGCCCTGTTTTGCGCATGTTAGCCAAGCTTTGCATCCGACTATCTTCGTAGAAAGGAGAGAGATGGCGTGAGTGGACGTACAGAGAACGTAATAACACCTTGCGTGGTTAAGATCCAGCTCTTCCACTTCCTCTCGTCAACCGCGACACGATTGATTCCGACAACGGTGACGGCTTCAAGTGGGAACTCGGGAGGTATGCGAATAGCGATCGAGGCTTGGAGATCGTCCACTTCATATCCAGCAATAACTTCCCTCGCTGCCCGGCTAACCTTCACAATCAACTTCTGCTCGTCATCTGCCGATGCCTCTTGGTTGTTATTCCATTTCACTACGTCGTCCAAAGCTTCAGAGATGATGATTGGAGAGAAGTATCTCGCCATCCATCCTTCCACTGCAATTTTGGTCTGCTTTGAGCGACAGCCTATGTACCACGCCTTGAAAAGTCCTGGAACAAATTTTAATACTAGATAGTATAAATGTATGAAGAGCCACTGCATATTTCTCTCTTCTGATTCTGATTCGGCCAATTTCAACTCGTAATGTCGGATATTTTCTTCTGTAAAACCTGCTCGGTCTAAGCTCAGCCCATGAGCTGCTGAGTGACCCAATACATCGAAAGTGAAGTTCATCAAAGGACTGATATAGTCCTCAGCCTTCAGACTTTCAGCATAGTCACTACGCACTTTGAAAGATGCAGCTTGAAAAGCGTCAAATACCAAGTGCCAGGATAGTAGGTACGAGCGGACCGGAGTCGGGAATTGGGCTATGATCGCATCAGGGTATGAATCCAACGTTGGGGCATCGAGAAGGAGCGATAAGAGTTCATCAGGGAGTCGTGCGTCTTGCTTTTCTAAGAGAACGTCAACGGAGAGCTTCTCTTGAGCAGCTGGAAGCGCTTTGTGTAAAATTGTAAATGCCGCTGTTTGAATGGGGCGAGATTCACTAGCCATTAATCCGTAGAGTTCCGAGAGGTCGTTATAATGTTGGAGGGGTAACTTTTCAATCTGCCTGCAAAGAATAGCATCTACTATCTCGAGCGGTTGACTATGATTTTCTCTGGGCAGCTTGAGTAGATCGATTAGGGCAGCCGATCTTTTCTCCGCCGAAGTGGCTAGAATATCAACTAGGTCATCGTTTGGCTCCTCTAGCGATTGGAGAATGGCCATGAGGCGTAACGATGCATGTATCTCTGGCAGACGAGCATCAAGCCGTTGGGTGCAGGGTTTTGTCCAGAGATAAATGGAGAAGTCCACTGCTTTCTCCCAGTAGGACCCATATACGTCTTTAATACAAGGCAAAAGACGCTGCAAGCAACGGCAGACTTCCGTAGCAAATGAGTTCCCGAAATCTTCTGATGTATCTAGCCAAGAAGTAATCTGCTTGACAGCAAACACCAACCTGTTGTTTGCAACTGGTAGCTCACCAATATCATAAACTTGCGTACAAAGGTTAAGCAGAACGAGTGTGATCAAAGTCTTCTCTTGGCCAAGCTTAGCTCCGGCGATATCGCTCACCAAGCGATTGCAGAAATTGTTGATAGTTCTGGATGTTGAAACAGTCTCGCCAAGTCCCGCTAGCATTGCGGCTGCCGGAAATAACGTCGAAGGGGACGACTTAAAACAGTCCGTATCGGCCAGCCATTGCTCTCCACTTGAGGGAAAACCGTGTCTCTCTGTCAGTGCTTGAAGGATGTTCTGCATTGATCGTGCGGAGTAGAAGCCTAAAGATGACAACGTTTGTGATTCTTCAGTTAGTTTTTCAATGATCGCGTGCATCAGCCGCGATGTCTCGGTGCCAGTTCCGTCACGCCACCCCTGAGCATCCTCGGCCATGCCTATAACATACCGCTGAGTAGAGACAACCAGACTCTCTAGATCCGACTGAGCATCGTGATAGGATATGGAACGCCAGACACCGTCGTCACTGAGCATAGTGAGTTGATCTGCAGCTAGCTCAACTGTCAGGCTTAGACATATGACCAAATCGATCCTAATAGAAAATTCCGCGAGATTGAAATCGAACCCAGAAGAGATAAGTTTGGCAACGTATAGAGCCATACGGCCAGGTATGGAACAGCCTAAAGCGTCACGTTGCACATTTATATCCATGCCCGCAGGTTGGCCCATCGCAAGAAAACATGAACCCCCAAGGCTGTTCGTAAGTGACAAGGAGGGATTCGGGGTTTCTTGGAAGAGGATTAAAAGTTGTTGTCTCCATGTTGCAGCATTAGGTAGAAGGGCAAGCAGCTGTGTACAGAAATCTCCATCTTTTGTAGAAGCTCGGAGCATTTCTTGCGCTTGCATGGCTTGCTGGACAAGGGTGTCGACCCTGCAGAGAAGTCAGATACAACGCCGATAGTAAAATCGGAAGACACATACGAGAGCGAATTTGGACTCGCATTACTAATATTTTGCTGGATGAGAACATGAGCATTAGAGATTCCGTTCGAAGGGTTGTCTAGCAGTGCTCGCAACATAGCTACTTCGGAACTGCTTCCCTTTTCTGAGAGACTTAGCAATCTTGTTACTAATGTCATGTGAAGTTCGTCGTCCTGCGTTAATATTTCTTTTCTTTTCTCCGCGATTATCCGCAGTGCTCTAAGAACACCTTCGTTCGGCTCGCCCAAAGAGTTTGTTAAGCGATTTACAAGCTCGCTAGTAAGTCTGCTCGAGGCGGTCTTGCTCAGTGCCCCGAAGGTAAACATGTTGTTGAACAACTCCCAACTAGATCCAGCGTTCCCTACGGCGCACATTAGGCACCTGCGGATGAGCTCAGCCTGTAGGGCGGGATTCTGTACCGCAATTACGGCTGCTGGGGTACTCGAAATGAGCTTGCTCAGCGCAGGCACAGCTTCTGCGGTATCCAAGCATTTCATCACAACCGAGATGCTAGATTTCCAAATATGTTCGAATGCGCTGTGGCGCTGAGGTATATTACCAAGCAGCGTTATGCTAGAAAGGATGTATGGTGCACTCGATGATTTCAGAAACCCTTCTCGACCCTCCACAAGACAATCATTCAGCTGATCAAGTATGCCCTGGGTCGAGGATGGCGTCTTAAAAAGTAGAGTCGCTTGTTTAAATGCGGATTCCACAACTAGAGCGGCACCGAACGGTTTCCAATTCCTGCTTTTAAGTAGCCTGAGCCCTTCTTCAAGCAGTTCCAAAGATAATGGAGCTGGGATATCCGGGATTGGACGGTCGCCTGCCAGAGTTTTCTCATGCGCATCCAAAATCTTACCCGTCAAGGAGAACCATCTACTCCCCTCCTCAGCTACCGACTTCTGGGATGTATGGTGCTCTTTTGATGATTCTGGCAACGAGTTGCGGATATGATCCTTGAGTTCGTCTTTTAATCGACCCCATTCAAGCTTTGTAACTTCTACTAGGTCTTCGAAGGGTAGTGTCGTAGTCGAGGTGTACGCTTTGATCAGGATCGGCAACTGACTCCCCGACGACCAGACTGACGTTTCAGGTGATTGAAAGAGGTAACGTGCTGTCAATGGGAAGATAGTTTCCTGGCAAAGCTTGAGACGTGCCTCACCGGATGGAGCCGTTTGCAAAAAGTACCTCGCCAAGGTCAGATACGCGGACCAGGCTTCGACAGCGTTGGTACGGGGCTCGTCCCGATTCGTGATTCCCTTTCTCATCGACTTCAAGAGTTCTATGGCACCATCGGTATCGTCGGGTAGTATGCCACTGGGTATGGTTTCCATAAGTCGAGCAAGTTTGGCCCAATAATGCGATGGACCCCCTTGAGAGCCCGATTCAAGGAAGATCCTAAGCCGGGAGACAGGTGTTTTTTTGCTTCCATAATCAGAGGTCCATACTGTTGGGTGGTTTAACGTCACTTTAATTAGGGCATCAATATAGTCAGTAGCGGAACCGGTTTGATTGCTTTTAAGACCCTCAGCCACAAACACCTTGTTGATGCGAGACAAATCGGCCTCGACTCGGCCTGGTCTCCTCTCGACACTTACTAATAAGAGCTGAGACGCGAGCCGCCTCACATTGGGATCGTCGAGAACAGCGCTTGCCCACACCTTGTCGTTTTCGAAGAATCGGTCATAGCTGTCCATACATTTCTCCATCTCTACGGGACTCAATTGTTGTAGCAGATTCAAGACCAGTGCAAGAGACCCGGCAAGAACTCTGAAGTATTTCGCGTCAGCATCGTCGGAGTTGGTGGAGCGGCGGTCGCTTAATGTTTCTGGTGCCTCCTTGATGGCACCGTCGGCGTAGTCGAGGATCTGCTGCTGGCACCGTTTCCAAAACTGAGCGACCTTCTCGGGGGTGGTGAGGAAGGACGAGAGACCTTCGGCGGCGGCCCTCGAAACGGCCCTGTCCCGGTCGAAGGTACCGGCGAGCCAGGGTCCAACGATCTTGGGCACATTCTTCTCCATTCGTTTGCGGGCGGACTTCATGAGCTCGAATTGAAGGGTATGGGACAGTTCGCGCACGCGTCTCGAGTTGTCTATTGACACGCGAGGGTATAACTGGACCTGCGATACACGTTACTACGAAAGCACCGAGGCCAGGCGGGCGAGGAAAACATACCCACACTTCCAACACGGGCTCCTCGACACCGCCGTCCTGCTCGTAGGGGTGGGCTTGCACATGGGCAAGCAGTTCCTCGAGCGCTTTGGCCTTGGTAGTGGCGTCCTTCTTCAGCAGATTCTTGAGGGATACGACAACGTTTGCGTCGGACACGGGAGAGAAGTCGGGGGGCTCGGCGAGATACGAAAGGTTGACGCCGCTCGTAGCCGACGCAAAACTGCCGAAGGCGGCTGCGCCGAAGCCCGGGACGGCCTTGCTGCTGGCGGCGCGGGCCTTGCCCGGCTTCCGACTCATGGTGGCCGATCTAGGGGGGGGGGGGAGATGGGAGATGGGGAGAGGGAGCAGAGGTGGTCACGCGCGCAGGAGCACCAGAAGTGGCAAAAGCGCTCGATGAGTTTGAAGATTTGACCCCACCGTGGGGTAATCTATTCTGGCTGACTTTTCCAGGGCGGTGACGTCGTGTGCTGAACCACTGCCTACTCCCAAGAATAGAAACAAAGACCGGGAATCAACAACGCAGTCTGTGAGGAAAGGAATTTCAAAGTATGCATATAGTTTTCGATTCATTTTATTACCTACCAGAGAACATCTTAACTTTATTCTTGACGTTCCTTTGCATCACTTTGTGTTGTGACTCAGGCCGGCAAATGCTGTGTGCAGAATAAGAATGGGCCCTGCAATATTTAGAATAAAGGTATGCATGTAATACCTATAGCGCCCAATTCCAAGGTTCAAATTGCCACCTGCCAAGGTCTGAGGTACGTACCTACTTGTACATTATCGAGGTCCACTACGGTACCTAAGGGCTTCGCTTTGCCCCATTCTCATTTACCCCGCAAACGCCCGGAACGACCCGGGTCTCAGGCCCCGCAAAGTACCCACAGGAGCTCGAGGTAGAGGGTAGAGCAGGCAAGCGGTTGAACGCTGTAGGTAGGCAGGTAGGTAAGGCAAACCCCTCTCGAGAGGTCGGCCAGCCGGCGGCTTTGCTCCAACTTGGACCTTACCTATGTTCCAAACCTACGCCTCCGTATGTTATCGAACCGGACTTGAAGGGCTACTACACTTCTTGCCCCGTTCTGGTGACTCTCGCGTGCCTTACCTGAGCTGACGGGTATGGTACGTCATCCCGCCCTCCTGCAACCGCCCTTGTCGTACCACTCGACAGCCGGTGTTTTCATGAGTGAGGCAATAACCGGCGTCTTATCCTACCAACAGTCTAAATCGACGTGAACGCCCTCAGCCGGTTCTTGTATGTCCGTCAAGGAGCCGGGAACGCATTGGGCCACACCGAATCAAGGGACATGATGTTGTCGACTTCGCGAACCGCCCAGAGGTTGCCGCCTCTCCGAGACCGCACTACGGCCCGCAAAGTCTTCCATCCCATTCAGATACGCGCCTTTCGCTTCGGCATGTGGTCGTCCTGCCTTTACCCTGCCTACCATCGTGAGCTCCGACGCCGCCACCGGACCCTGAAGCACAAGTACCTCGACAGCATCGATAGAAGATTATCCTGGCATGAGCGTCCACTCGCCGGGGAGCCCAGACTCAGCCCGGGGCAGGGTGCGGCGCGATTCTGGAACCCGACTGCCGCGCGATGTAGTTCGCGTTGGGTCAACCAAGATGAGATTGATAGTCGGGAAACAGCCTCTCCTCGTCCCACGTGCCCACCGTTTCCCCTCGATGCTACATTTCGGAGTGCGAAACTCTGGGGATCATATTTAGACCACATCATCGAGCCCCTGTTCCACCAAACACCACCAGACGTCACGTTCAAGAGTGACAATCAAGTACGAACCGGGCACACCAATGCAAATACCAAGCCCGAAAAGCCAGCGTCCCGGGAAACGATGCAGAGCGACACCGATACTGCAGCGGAGCAAGATTACGTGATCGATCCTATCACTAACCGTAAGGTACCAAAAGGAGAAGAACACGGCCCTGTAGAGCCAGGGCTCGAGCCTCCAACTCAAACTTTCAAAGCGTACAGGTCGCAGTTCGCGCCATTCATTCCTCCGAATCTGGACCCAGAACACCCACCGGTCTACTCAAACGGTCCGCCCCCAGTGGCCGAGCTTAAAAAGTATGCCGAAAGCGACTTTGACGACTGGCCTGCCGCTGCTACCGCTGTTACCTCATGTCCAACTGACTCTGCCGAATCATCCGGGCATCCCGAAGCTGCGTCTTATATGTCCGATAGCTCAACATTAAGAAATAAGGAGTACTCGTTGAATCATTTGCCCTTGGAAGACCCAACCGAGGACTATGATGATCTCCACAAGTATCAGACCACAGTATCTAACGATTACTTGCTGAATTCTTCAGATACCCAAAGCATCTCTAATTCTGACCCTTCTCTTCAGCCCAGTTTGAAACTGCGGCAACTACAGAGCGAGTTGCAGAATTACGGGCCTTATATGTATAATGAGGACTCGCGCACCCATACCAACCCTGAAGAGTTAAAGGACCTCGAGCGGTATCGGTATCATGTCTCAGAAGTGTCTGAATCTTCAACTGAACCGTTTCCGGCCTATGAGGATCTTGACAAATATGAATCCAGTGTCTTTGATGAAGCCAAAGATGAAGATCAGCTGTTTGAACAGTATGGGGATCTTGAGAAGTACAAAGCTTTCAGGACTCAACATCTTGATACGACAGCAGCACTGGAACGCGACGCCGTAACAGAGAGCCTAGAGGAGTATGAAGCCAAAGAACAGGCCGGTAGGGTGCCGGACGTTAATGACACCTATGTCTATGGTGTGCCCAGGAAAATTCCAAAAATGACATTGCCAGAGGGGCATATCTTTTCTAAGCATTATTCTAGTCAGACGGAAGCCGAGAATACCAACTTTCCCAATGAAAGAAGCCGGGAGACAATGCGCCAGCAGATGGATGGCCTTAGTGAAACGTTTGACGCGATGGATCGCGAAATCAGCTTCAATCTACGAAAAACTCGCCAGAACTTCACAGAAGACCAGAGTATAGTTCAGGACGCAGAGGAAAACTCAAAAGTTGTGTCTGGTGCTACGGAAAAAGAAGTTATGCAACTAGCTCCAGGTCAACTTCACAATATCTCAAGGCTGGAGCCTGCTCTGAATCGTCGTGCATCCGCTATGAAGGGAAATCGCTTGAACCGTGCTATTGGAGGGGATCTCTATTCAAAGGAACAGCAAGGGCTAGAAACTTCGTTCTCAGAAGAATGCGGCGGAAGGAAGACAATGCCTTTGTATACAAGAACTTACGGCAGTGATCCCGGACAAGTGGCATCGGGAACTAAGTCCGCCACAGTGAACGAATCAAAGGGATTCCCTGGGCGTTCGTCCGATGCATATTACCATAGGGATCCAGAAATTGATGGGATACCACCATCAGAATCGACAGACACGGCGCGAAATCAGAAAACAACCCAGCTGGATGAACCAACTGTTTATAAAATACTTGCTTATGACCCGAGCACGCAGTCTATCAACATTGCGGAGACGAGTTCTGCGGTGCCGGACTTAGCATCGCCCTTAAGTCCAACAGAGGTTCTGCCTCGCCTCTCTAACCCTACCAAGTTCTTTCCACACTTCGCCCCTCTTCAGGCCGAGGGGTTCGAGATAGTCTCCGGGAGTGGGGATATACTAGTTTTTCGTCAAATGCGGCCCGCAAAGACAGCTGCCCAAGGTGGCACCACCTATGTGAACCCGATCGACATGATGGGACGCTCGGCCGCTGTACCAAATGCCGCGGCATTCGTCTCGCCGACGGGATTCGTAAACTACGATATGCCGGGAGTAGTAGGAGAGGAGCTAGCCGATAGGGCTAGCCGATCTAGTGTTGGCGTTCACAAAGCAGGACCTGATTTCGGGTTCGGCGAGAGGCGGCGGTCTATGGAGGGTAAAAAGGGCAAGAAGAAAAGAATGAACGTGGGTAAGAGGATCATCATCGGAGGAGCCTGGGTGGCAGGTATTTCTTATGCCCTCGGCGTCGTAAGTGAATACTTCTATACGGGCGGCACCGACGGGAAGGGACCAGAAGGCTTTTCGCCGATTTGACTTGACGAATGTCCTGGGTTTTGGTTACTTTGGTTACGCTGTTGTCTGGAAATTGCTCCACCGCTTGCTTGAAGTATGGCGTTTGAGGTTGCTCATAGGTAGTCTTGTAACTGTCGACATTGTGAGCTTTTGGGTAGGTAGGTATAACTCTACCTTGGGTGTATGGAAATTTGCTATTATCATTATGAGGCTATGGACATTACTCCCCTATATTATAAACTAGCGTTCGGTTACTTTTGTGAGTCTCCTTTAATATACATGAGTTTCATACCTAATATCTTGCCGACGACCAATAGTATAAGTCAATTGAGGGACCCTCAAATTTTGTTATTTGTTTATTATCAAGGATAGGACACTAATGCGTGGAGGAGACATGGTACCTATGAACTGTGTGTCTTTGGGTGGTACTGCGTGTAGTATCGAGATTTATGCTGGCAGGACATGAGCTTAAGGGGGATAACGTAAAAACCATGAGTGACGTATAGAGCCCGGGCTCTGTTTCACTCGATCGAAAGCAATATCAGTTGAAAAATAAACATTCTGAATTTTCCTTACCGGGACCCAAGAAATGATTGATTGTATGACCCAAGACTATACATACGCCATTCGATCATGGATTCCAACCTCGGTCAATTTCACCGCCGCTTCCTCAGCCAGCAAGGTTGATAATCCCATCACGAACCCACTCCCCTGTTCCCCTCCCACAAAGCAACGCAACCTCATAGCAGAATACACTGTAGAGCGAATGACTGAATAGGTAGGTACCTGGATTGGCTAGGCAGAATCACGCACCCTGCCCCTCACTAAACCCCTGTCCCTGCCCTCCCGCGCCCGAGCCCATCATGATCTCGCGCCTGCGGTCCTCCTGGCGATACCCGCCCTCCGGTCGACCGAGGAGCGAGGGCTGCCAGCCCGCAGTGTGGGCCATGGCTCTCGCAGCGTCTTTCTCGAGCTGCGGGCTCTGGGGGCCCGGCTTCGCCTGTTCGATCTCGGCGCTCTGGAGGGTCGGGAGATCAATTTTTCTCGGGGGTTGCTGTTGCGTGGCCATCTTGTTGGCGCTGTAGATAGTGGGGCTGGGCTCTAGCAATGATGGACTTGGTGGACTGATGTTTGTGTACCGCCTCTCTGCTCTCTGGCGAGTTTGATAGTTTGTTGATTAATTGGTTGACTGAGTGAGTGATTGAGATGAAAGGGTGGAATGATGGGGAAGATGCTTAAGAGGTCGATTTAGTCTAGCCTGGATATTGTGCTTCGGCCTGGGTTCTGATGGGTCGATATAAGCCGGCTGAACCAGATTGCACTGAGTTAGCTAATTCTCGTTTGAGTGATGTTTTGTCAGGACTATTCAGAAAGCCATGGGACTGTCTGTATATTAGGAAGCGATCTCAAGTCTGTTCAACCTACTGTAGTTGTAGGTTGGAGAGATTGTGCTACTGTGACGGTAATGGGGTGGGCAACGTATCTACAATATTGGGTGCCTCATTCACCAACAGTCTAGAACCTCTGGGGCCCTCTACTAGCGAAAGTGCAGTGACGATCAGCCGAGTGAGCGGCAGAATGAGGGGCAGGAAGTCTATCTACAGGTGGGGAACTGTTCTGGCTAGGCAGGGGGACGGACTGCGGGGTAACTGCTGCCGATAAGGGGCTCCCTTCTGGTGGCAACCTTATGATGAATCATCCATACCACCCAAGAGTTTCACAACCTAAACAAACAATCATCTGCATGTTGGCATCACAGGAGCTGCGCTGCGTTTTCAACGAATCTGTCGTCGTTTTCTGATTGATCGCTTATATCCCCTCCCCTTCACGATGATCTTCATCACGGCTTTACGTTTTGTACAATCTTCCATCATGGTCTTTCCGCCCGGTTGAATCTCAAACCAAGTGCGCTCCTTCAACTGGCCATGAAACAAATTTTTGGTACGCCCAAGATCAGAATTCTACACGCCGAAAACTGGGAAATCGGGCAACATCTTGGAAAACAAAGAGCCAGCAACGCCTAAACTTATGCAGGCGCCAAAACAATGCGAAACAAAAAACGGATATTGTTCAGGATTCTTCCCCTCTAATGAGTCAAGTGTTGACTCTGCTTCTTTACCGCTACCACCCTTCTTAGAGTAGCAAAGACACCGAGAGGCCGTCATGGGGTTTTGGGCCGCTTCCAGTAATATTGCTGTCGCCAGTTAACATCTCGGCCCACAATCGATTTTTTGGGGTTGTAAGTACCTTATGTTGTTTTCTACAGGCCCGTAAACTAGGTTTGCGCAAGCCATCTGTTACAGCAATCCGACGCGAATCGTCTGTGTCGTGTTCTGGGATATAATAATACTCGCTCTCTAATGCCTTGCCGGCTGCGTCCTTTCCTTGTCGGGCGATCACGCCGACGCATTTTGTCCCCTCAATGATTCTGCGCAACGCCGATTTGGACAAGTCTTTCTTCTCTTCTGCGGGCAGGTTGTTCATGATGGCCGTAAGCGGATTCGACGAAAGCCGAGAGAAAGCAAGCTGGTTTATGACGTGGTTTGTGACGACCTCCACGTCGATATTGGGATGAAGCGGCTCTTCCGGTTCAACTGATGCTTTGGCCGTGGTACTGCCTGATCTGATCCGAGGTGATTGTTTCGGCGATTCGGCTGTGACGGCTGCGAGACGGCCGGTAAGGTTAGCACCAAAAGGTCCGAAGGAGAATACGATGGGGTCATTCTCTTCGTCCGGGTTATTTTCATCGTCCAGATCACTAAGGTCACTGGAAAAGGTGTTCGAGAGCTCTGGCTCAATGAAGGTCGCGTCTACATCGACAACAGGCTTAGAGGGCTCCTCTTCTTCGTCAGCACTTGCGTCCTCGTATATCTGCACTGCTTCGCTCTTGTCCTCAGCTGCCAGCAGCTCATCCAAGCTGCCGGACGATCTACTGGCAGGCGTGGGTGACACAGGCGATTGAATAAGAGTGTGGCGTCGGATGGGGCTCGATTGCAAAGAGTCTAATGCAAGCGTGGAAGGACGTGCTCGTGTGCGGGGCGAGTCGTCCCATGTTAAGTCGGAAAGGTTGGCTATCGAGTCGCGGCGGGCTTTCTGGGGCCAGTGCACCATGACTCTCGCGTCCAGCACGTCAATCATGATGTCAGCACCCTCAGTTTCAGAGGTGAAAGTGTCCTTCTTTCTTAGATCCCATGTCCGACCTTGGCAGTGCAGCTTCAAGCCATTCCAGCCAGTGCATTCGACTTCCACCCTATTAGGCTCGAGGAGCGATTCGGCGGGAATGTATCGGGCCTTGACGTGAACACGTGATACGAGTCGGTTCGCGGACAGTTGATGGTGCGACGTGTTGCTGGATCGGCCCATGAAAAGAACCTCACCATTCTCACTGAGCTCGAGCGAGGGAACCGCAGATAGAGGCGCGCGTTCTGATATGTTGGACTGCGTGCGTTCCAGGCCGGGCCTCGAGGGTTGGACGCGAGGAGGTGAGGACGAGAGGATTCCGGTGCTTGAGGTGAGAATAGGTGTTGGGTACTTGACGAAGGGAGTTGGTCTGTCAGGGCCTTCGCGAGCGGCTCGCTTTAAAGGCCTGGGGAGACCAGGCGAGGAAGACAGTTCGAATGGAGGAAGCAAAGAGGGGGCGGGACGCTTCCTAGATCCGAGTGGGCTGGAAGAGACAGGCGGCAGGGAGGGTTCGCCAGCAGCTGTCCCCTCGACGGACTTTAGAGGTGAGGAACTCATAGTGATATAGTCGGACTACCAAGAGGCATAGCAGGAGCAAAAGGAGCGCAATGATGGATCAGATCGGTATGATCTGAGCAGTGCACGGGTGTCTACCTGGAGTCTGGAGTGTTGCGTCTTGTGTCTAGTCTGCTGCTGAAGGAGGGACAGTGGATAAGTCGGTTGCTTTTGGCAAGGTATGGAAAAAAGGACAAAACGTAGGAGAGCGGAATAATTATCACGTTAGGAGTGGTATATGTGGAATTAGAAATGGAAATGGACGTGGTTGTGGTTGTGGTGCAACTGAGTGTGGGCTGGCGCTGTGGAATTGTAGCAGGTAGACAGAGGCCTGTAGACCGTGCCAATGCAGCTCACACTGCAGAGTCGCGTGTAAGTGCGTGTCCAGCAGCGCCGGGGGTTCGCGGTGGAGGTGGGACTGGGCGCGTTCGCGACTCGAATGCCCCACTTGCTTATAGTAGTACTTGTAGAGTTAGTGCTAATTCGGCGCCGGCTCCGGTGATAGCCTGCTATTTTTCTGTTCCGCTGTCTTCTTGAGGGAGACAATTGGCGGCGGATTTTGCACTCGAGAAGAATAGGATAGAACAGGCGAAATAATTAATTTTTTCCTCCCCCCTTTGGTGCAACCGACACCCTGTCAGGCGGCTTCAACAACTGGCCTCCTTGCAGAGCCTAGGGCGGTTAGCTGTGAGGAGGCTCGCCCTAGTCGAATGGAATAGGTACGTATATATGCAGGCAGTGGTACGGAAGGGCAATGGGAGAAGAGGTGTGTTTTACCTGTGGCCAGTGCTGTTTGCTACTATTGGGCTAACAGGCTGGCTGGCAAAAAAAATTAATGGAGGTCCCGCTTCCTATTCTCGACGCGCGCTTTTAATGCTATTAGAATCGCGCCTATCCTAGCACTTCCCGCACCGCGTCCCCTGCCCTCACTGGCTGTCAAACTTGTCATTGCTGCAAACCAGCCTCAGATTTAACCTCACCGCATCCCTTCCGCAGTTTTTTTTTCTGTTTGTTCTACATAGTACCTACTGCCAGTGCGTCTCTGTGCGCCGTCAGCCTCCGGCGTGTATCTTTATTACGTCATTACTAGGTAGGCAAGAGATGCCGAGGTCACCCAGTCATTCATTTGTTCGGTACATCCATATTGATTAGTCATTCTGGACTTTGCTATGCCTACTCAGCTTCGCCTATTCGCCTATCTACCCACGATACAACATATGCATCCATCCTTGATTAAGCCAAGTTTTACGCAGCACGATAATACAAACTGCAACAATTTTGAATTTGTGCGTGGATGTGGTTGATGACTGGTGTGGTATCATTCAAGCAAAGTGGATATCCAGCTTCTCTCGACCCCCCAAACGCCATTAGGAACTACGAGTAAATCCCCAAAAACCACAGTGCTTTTCCCATGTCCATACGTATTCATATTCCCTCGCTTTCATCACAGCACCGCCTCCATAGGGGCTTTAAAGGAAGGGCAATCATGGTTCTACCACGCCGCGCGACTAATCCGCTTGACTGCCGACTGGTTGTCTTTCAACAGCTGTGTGTATTCTGCTCTCTTTCGAATCAAGAACGCGAGTGAGAGCATATAGTCAGTCCGGTGCTGACCCGACGACGTGTGCATTAGTGGTTTCAACACCACATCGGCAAGTCTCTCGGCTGTCATGTCATTCTCCTCTTCCGCCGTGGCCACGTCCGCCCAAAGATTCAGGAGCAGTTTAAATAAGCTTCGGCTCGGCCCTCGAAGCCCACTCAATGCCTCCTCCCAAAAGTCTATGCACTAGAGTAAATCGAGGTCAGTTACCGCCATTTCGAACGTGATTCGAGAGGCTTTCGAAACCAGAGACGCCATCTTAAACCGAAAAAGATTATATCGCAAAAGTAGCGGAAAGAAAGGGGGGAAATCGAAATTACTCACTTGATCAAGTCGTGTAGCATGCGACCCCGACAACATCGCCTGTCGCGAGAGCGAGATCCATCGCTTGGCGAGGGATTCCGGAATCAGAGGCCGAGGTAGCTGCGAAAGATACAGCATGGTGAGGTCAGCTGCATCATACACGGTATAATTCGCGAAATTGATGTCCTCCCCATACGTCGGGCCCATGCTGAAAATCTCCTTGAGCTTCGCAACTCGGAAAATATCGCCTGGTTCCGCAAAAATCTCAGGCGCGGTCACTCCCTCGTTCTTGAGGAAGAAGCAGCACTTCTGCATGCATAAAGGGAAGTCCCTGCGCGACGACCCTCCATTATCGCCATGGTGAGTTTTCGATACCCCTTTTGCAACTTGCATGCTTTTTTGGAGGGACACGCTGAAAATGGCTTCCGATTCGGGTCCCGCTACCTCTTCCGATTTCTCTATATTCCATAATGGCAATTTCTTGATCGAAACCGAAAGCCTCCGACTGCCTCGTCGTACCAAACTTGCCTGGATTATGGGAGTCGTTGGTCTGAGATTAGCTGGTGCGCTTGTCGAGGAGCTTGACGATTGCGTCGGGGGTCGGATTTCCGGGACAGAGCTCTTGAAGGGAGAAAGGAATCTCCCAAACCCCTTGCTTTTATGAGAAGCAATAGATGGTGCGAATTTGTGCCCGTCAGAAGTGATCTCAGTTACAACTCCATACGGATTAGTCGGCGAATCCGGCTCGATCTCAAACGGTGAAGCCATCTTCCTTCGAGCCATCTCTAACCTCTTCGCATCCTTTGGCGGTGGAGTTGGTGCTCGGCTAGGTACCTCCATACTCTGGTCCATCGTCTCCTCAATGGGCGAAACTTCCTCGTCTATGCGATCCTCCTCTCGACCTATTATTGATAGCGAGTAGTGCGACTCGGTGTCAATGTCAATTGCGCTATCCGGCGCATCTCCTACGTAAGCTCCAAACATTTGCCTCTCGCCCAGAAACGCGCCTGGTTCTATTGCCCTCTTCGACTGTTTGACTTGCTGCTTGGCTTGCGACTCTACCTCGTGTTCCGTTTCTTTGTGACGGATTATCGTCTCGGCGTAGAGCTTCAAATAACCCACGTATTCGTGGAGACAGAAATGTGAAGGCGACTTCTCAAATTCACCGGGGAGTCGCATACGGAGTTGACCCATCTGAATTAAGATTCTCGAGATATCAGTCATTACTTCACTGTCAACATTATGCCTCTCAATTGTTGTTCTCCAACCGTGTTTTGTGTCGGATGTTAAATCCCGAATAGTTGTCCTGGTAATGGTGAGCATCACGGTTCTGCCGGGTGACTGAAAGGACATACGCTCCAACCAAATCAAGCGCCAGCCCGATTGCTGCTTTGTGCGCCTCCAGAGTTGTTCTAAATCTTGCGGTCTCTATCCGTCCCACGCCAAGCCATTGTATTCGCTTCTCCTGTTTGGATAGTTCTGGGCCGTCGAACACTGAGACGAATTCGGCGAGTTTACCAATTACGCCAGAGCATTGTTCGATGATGGCTGGCGTATGCTCAGCAAGATATGGGGGAAATAAAGCCGCGTCTTCCTTCAATAAATCAAGAACAGTCTGTAATGAGTGTAGCTCGCGCGAAACAGCGTCAACATCGGACCTGGCCTCGCGGCATGTCCGCACAAAACCCGCTAATGTTGAGAGAAGCTTGGCGATTTTGCTGTCAAGTGCGATACAGTCGGCGGCAATAGATCTTTCGCCCATGCTAGTCAGCGCTACCGAAGCTCCAGAGAACTCTGTATCACAATCACAAGTAGGGGAGTTCTCGAGAGAGGACACGCACGGTGAGTCCATATTCATGATCTTTTGTACAACCGTTTCTTTTTAGAGACAACGCGCCGTTCACTCCTTTAAGAAGAAGCGATAAAAGGTTACGGCGCCAATGAATCAATATCGGTGAGACTCTGACATTGTCTCCCACAGTCTTACACAGTAATGATGCGAGATTGGTGTGGCTGGATACTCGAAGGATTGAGGTTAACCACACGCGAACAACAAGGGCACCCTCTATTTAAGAGTGTTACTACCTAGGTATGCCAGTCCAGGGCACTTGGGATGATTGACATCAGGTAAGGATAATGCACCTACTAGTGGACCCACACATAGTGAACCCACCTCGCTGCGCTTAGTGGGCGTCAAATATATGGCTCATGTTATAAATAAAGCTTACTTCGCAGTTGCTAAATTATTACTTTTATTAGCGTTTACTACTAAAATATTATATAAACTTAATATTAAAATAAAAATATACTATTTTTTAACTATATAATATTAATATATTATTAATTTTATAATAAATAAATTTAATTTTATAAAGCTTATAAAAGCTTAATTAATTTTTTATTAAGTTAAATATTATAAAAAATATACTATATAATAACTATTAAAAGTTATATATTTTATTAACCTAAAAGCTAAAGCTTTTTTTTTTCGAAACTTTATTAATTATTTTAATTTATTATATTTATTATTTTAAAAATATATAAAAGTTTTTTAAAAAAATAAAATTAACATAAAGTTAATTATTTTTTATAAAAAACTTTTAAAACTAACTAAATTAAAAAATAAATTATTTATTTTTTATATATATTTTATAACTAAAAGCGCGTTTTTAATTATTAAATTATTTATATAATAAATTATTAATAATTTTTTTATAAAGCGTATATTATTTATAAACTTAATTAATAATTTTATAATAGCTAAAATTTAAAAAAATTGCTTTAAACTTTATATATCTTAAATTAAAATAATTAAAATCTTAAGGTTAAATTTTAAATAATAAATTATATATATTAAAAAATACTATAAATTACGCCTTAATATATTTATAAAATATAAAATTAACGCTTTAAATAACTAAAACGTTAATAAAACTAGTATTTATTTCGGGTATTTTGCTAGTAATATTAAAGTTATTATAATTACAATAAAAAAATAATTATTTATTTAAATAATAAATTTTTTTAACCGTAAAAATAATATTTATATTAAAAAAAACTTTATAATTAATAAAACTATTTTATTTTATATAATTTTTAAATATTATTTTTTTATAAAATAAATTTATAAAAAAGTTAATAATAAAACTTAATTTATTTATTTAAAAAACAGCTTTTTAAACTAAAAAATTTAACTTAATTATTTTAAATATTTTAACTACTATTTTTTTTAACAGTTTATTACTTTTTAGCATAAAGCTATTAATTTTATTATTAGTAAACTATTTATTTTATAATAATAGTTTAATATTAATAAATATAAAAAATTTTTAAATAATTATATTAATATAGCTAATAAATAAAAAAATATAAAAAAACTGCTAAAAAAAAAGCTAATTTAATATTTTTTAACTTTTAATAATTTTATAAGTTATATTAATTTTATAGCAAAAAAATACTGTTTATAATATAATATTATATTATTTTTTATATTTTTATATTTTATATATTTTTTTTAACTTATAAATTTATTTATTTTTAAAATAATAAAAATAAAATATTAAAAAATATTATAAAAGTATTTTTAATAAAAAAAAAGTTTGTTTTTTTAAACCGATTTTATTAAAGCTTTAAATTATATATATAACGCTAGCTTTATTAACTATAATTTAAAAACTATATTTAAGCTTACTAGCTATTATTTATAAAATTTAAACAAAATACTTAATAAATTAAAAACTAAATTAATAAACTTTAATATATTAAAATATTTTTTACTATTTTTAAATAATAATATTTTTATTTAAGCTAAAAAGTTTATAGTTTATTTATAGCAATAGTACGTAAATATTAATAATTTAATATTATTATTATTTTCGCGAAATATTTTATATAAAATATATAAAACTTTTAATTAAGCTATTATATTAAAAAAAACAAATAATATATATATATATAAATTAATTAATTATAAAAAAACTTTCGCTAATAAAATAAAAAACTAATATTATAAGCTTTTTAACTAATAGTATAATAATTTTACTACTATTAATTTTTATAAACGTTAAATTATTAAAAAAATAAAAAAAACCTAGAAGTAATATAACTATAAATTATAAGCTTATAAAGTATAAAAAAAAATAAAAAAAATAGTTTTTTAAAAAAAATAACAGCTATATAAAAAAAACTATTTTTATATATAAAACTAGTTTTAAAAAATTAAAAAAATTAATAATTTTATCCCGTATAGCTTTAAGTATTTTTTTTAGCAGTTAAAAAAAAAAAAATACTTTTAACTAAACAGCTAGTTTTTTAAATTAATACAGCTTTATAGCTAGTATTAAAATAAGTTTTAAAAACTAATAAACTTTTTTTAATATTTTAAAAACTTCGGGAAACTACTATAAAGTTTAATAATAACTCCAAATTAATTAATATATTTATTTTATTATATAACTTTTTAAAACTTTTTTACGTTAATTAACTTAATTATATTTTTAAAATATTATTTAAAATAAATATAAATAAAACTATTAAAACTATTAAAATTATTAATAAAATAAAAAACAATAAAAAAAATAATTTATTTAATAGTTTTATAAAAATATTTAATAAATAATTAAAAGCTTAAAAATTATAGTATAATTAAATAGCTTTTATAGCTTTAAAAAAGCCTAAAAAGCTTAAAAACGTTATTTTTAAGTTTAAATATTATATATATATAATTAAATAATTCTTTTATTTTTTAGTATTATTAGTAGTATAATACAAGTAAAAATATTTTACTAATAAAAAGTTTATTTTATATATAAATTTAGTGGCTTAGCAACTACGAAGTAAGCCCGATTTCTAACATGAGTTACATATTTAACGCCCACTAAGCGTAGCGAGGTGGGTTCACTATGTGTGGGTCCACTAGTAGTTGACTGCGACATGACAGAGCTCCCGAGGTCATGCACATGCGGGGGAGCACTTAAGCTTGAAGGTAGGTACAAGTGTGCATCCATGATCATCCTTGACCTTGGGGGCAGATCCTGACGGTGCCCCCACCGGGGTGTGTGTACCTGTGACCCAGTACAGGTCATTTGACGCCTTCCCTCTAGTTCCATTGTTATATGGGGGACAATTAAGATAAAAAGTTCTGCCCCTGGTGCTGAGAATGAGATTATGGTACGGAGTACCTAGTACATAGTAAACCGCTACGGTTTACACACAGTATGTCTACATGGTATGCGATAATCTACCTAATCGAACCGTACGAAACCGTCACCGGTACTCCAGGACAGGTGCTCCAAGACAGCCTGCTTACTTGTGGTAGTCTACTCGGTACATTCATGGGTTGCATTGTGTCTATCTATCTCCCCTTCGGAATCGGACCCCTTAGCAAACCAGGCTATTGCCCAAGCGGCAGGAGAAACCCCTGGCGAACGGCATGCATCGCCCCCAGCTGCATGACTACTGTAAGTACCTAAGTGCACACTTTACAAACTACTTAAGTACCTAACGTACTAGGTAGTGTACACCCGACATGTCGCCGTGGTGGTGTCGCACTGCCTATTATATGCGCTGTCACTATTCGGCCAACGAACACCGGCCGCAGAACTGCAAAACCTGGTCCGTTCAAGGGCGGGGGGCGCAACTTGCAACGTCCGGGAGTCCGATATTCGTCCAGTTGTCCAGAGCCTCGGCCGGCCGAGGCAATCAATAGATACTGTAATCCCACCCACCCAGCAATCTATCCAGCAGAGTTTCATCAATTCGACAGAAGAGCGTCAAGTTAAGACTCTTACTTATGCATGGGCTTTCGGAGTCCTCTACCCGTACACTACTCGGCATTTCTACATCATTACGCAGGAGAGGGGCCGGGATTGAAGTCTGGTGTTAGCGAATTTAGCGCATTTCTACTTACCAAGCAAGGGTTCGTCTGATCTCAATTTACAAGAACAGTAGATACGACTTTCTAGTGTACACTCACGATAAGAGGGTTCTTGCTTATTTAAGAGCTTTTTCTCTTCTCTCTACCCAGGCTGGACGGACACTCTGCAGCTCTTTTCAGTGGTCCCTTGAAGTCCAGGCTGTCATTACTGAGAATTTGTCATGCAACCACTCATCAACATACCAGGGTCCCGGCCCCGAAGTAGACAAGCTCCAGGATTATCATTTCTTGAATCCCCCTTTCATTGAGGCTCCCCGCACTTTTTACGATATCGCTCGGCCTGGAGAAAGGGATGACATTTCTGTATTACCGTCCTCCCAATCTTAATTTGGTAAGAAAGGCACGACGCAGATGCCCGTAGCTAGCAGAATAAGCCAATGACCACTGACAAGTGTTTTGGTATGTTTTCAGGCCTGGGTTTGAGGCTTTGACTTGCCTTGCTTGCCTATCCTGTCAGCTGCAGAGTCGCCCTGCTTTTATTACAGTAGGATTCGTGCATGATCATCCTCATCAATCGCACAAAGTTTACAGCGCGTCAACCTGACGTGTGCTGGATGACATGCACGTTTCGTATTAAGCTCGGAACCTTATGGCGCGAGGGATCGCATACCGAGGCTGCATGACTGTTGCCCAGCAATCCGCGCAACCAGAAATCACCATTCATGTTTAGGCTCTTTTTCATAATGGGTACCTTAACTTTTCAGAGATCGGAAACTTCAGCTAGCTCTTCAGATTCTGATAGCGAGCATCGAAATCAAAACGAATCACAGACAGCTAGCCTTTAAGAGAGGGAATGCGATCTGCGGGTTAAGGACGAAACGCCACGGTGACCCGACATCATGTTTCTGTTGCAATCGGGCAATATTGCGCCAGTATTACTTCACGGGCGGTTCCGCTATCCTGCACCAATGTTTCAGGAGCTCCTGGCTACATCAGATACCTCCAGGGAATATAGCAGGCTTGGTTCTATATATGTCTACAGCCCTTCTGATACCGCATAATCTGGATAAATTCGATTCGACATTAATACAGCCAAGGAAAATCAAAAAGTTCTGATTGGCTGAAAGCAGCTACGGACCAAGATTTCAAAGCGAGATTACTGAGTAATTACATAGAATATTTGTTTAACTTGCTTTATTGATTTAATAAGAGAATTCAGAATCTGGGGAATTTCTGTTTACGTCTTAGTACGTTTTAGTGTCGAATCAAATTTATCCAGATTATGCGGTAGAAGGTTGTGTTCATTCCTCCCGAACTTGCTTGCTTCTTAGTTCATCTGCCTAGGTATGTTCCAGGCGAGGGATAAGATAGAGGGATTTGTCGTAGTTAGAGACTTAACCAGGCTTAAAGACAGGACCGGTCAAATGACGGAAGAGTCACCGATTCTCATCTATAAGTACCCCTCTCTCTATGTCCTCAAGACGCATGAAATCATTCGAAGAATGACACATTGACAAGCTGTACAAGTAGCCTTCGAACATAAGCTCATGACATGCGCGTTGCTTACAACAAGCGTCGTATATATGTATGACAACAGATCAGGCTAAGCTAAAACACGCTCAGGCCTTCTACTCCTCATCTACGGGATGTATACAGACCAAAGAGCGAATAGAGAGCTTCTACCCTTGTGACCTCTCGATTGACAGCCGTGAAACACTATAGGACGGGGATGCTAAAGTGCGGAGGCGGGTCTAGGTTTGATAAACCTTGTACATATATTAACGTATTAGCCGTATAAGATGGTGCTGTTTCGGATCTAAGTGGTCCCCTTCTAACTATAGCTCTTGATATATTCGAATATCTCTGCTTCACCTGGCTATGAAGCTAAACCAGGGTGCTGACTACCGTGTTCAACAACAATGGCTGCTGCTGATGATGATTATTATTATTATTATTATGCGCAATTGCTTTTCTTCTTACTCGAGAGGTACTAGTGTGCGTAACATAATGCAGTATCCCTTTAGTGGCCGCTTTGGCTTAACAACCTGCCGAGCCCCCTAGTTAGACCTATACTACCCCTGCTAACAGGAGTAACATTATTATAAAAAAGGTTAATTTAATTTTTACTTTTTTAATACTTTTTAATATTTTTATTAAAACAATATTTTTAATTAAATTAAATATACTAATTAAAAGCGTAAACCTAAGGCTATTTCTAAGTTTATTTTGTTTTTTAAAATTTTGTTATAAAATAATATAGCTAAAAGCTTTAAAAATAAAAGTAAATAAAAACACTTTTTAACTTAATACCTCCTTTATAAACAATTCCGCTATACTTATAAAATTTATACTATTTAACTTTTTAAATTATAATTTTTACGTTTATAACCTCCTAAAAACTTTTTTAAAGCTATTTAAAACCTTTTTACTACTTACGTTTATTATTAAATAAGTTAATTATTATAAAAAAAAACGAAAAAAAAGTAAATATTAGCCTTATTTTTTAAAGCAGTAATAGTATTTAATAAGCTTTATAAAAATTTATTATTTTTTTATAGCGTTTATATATATTAGCTTATATAAAAAAAATTAAATTAATAACTATTAATTAATAAAAAATTTATTTTAACTAAAGCATATGCTATTATTTTTTATAAGCAAAAATTAATTCTAGGTTTTATTTTGTTATTTTATTTTTTAAAACTTTAATAATAAAAATATAAAGCTTTTATAGTTATTTTTAAAAGTTATAAAAGTTTTAAAAATAATTAAATCAGCTGCTAAACGTTTTATTATAATTTATTTAATAGTTATAATTAATAAATTAATAATAAGCTATAAAAACTAGTTTATAATAACTATATATATAAAAAATAAATTAAACTTTTTAAGCTTTAAAATTTAAATAATTATTATTACTAGCTATATTTTAAACTAAATATAATATTTTAACTATATAAGACCTGTTAAAATATTATATTTTTCGAAGCTATTATTAAAGCAAAAAAAAAAGCTTAAACTATTTTTAAACGTTTTAATAACTAAAAAAAAGCTTAAAAAGCTAAACAACACTTAGTAAATAATAATTATTTTACTATAAAAGCTTTTATAATAGCCTTACTATGTTTTTTTTAATAATCTTTTTATTTTAGTTAATTTATTAGTTTATTTATAAAATTATATAAGTATTAAAACAACAGCTATAGCTTGTAATAAGTTTAATATATATAAACTATTTATTAATTTTTATAAAAACAACAATTAAAAAAACAATTTATAGTAAAACAATATATAACAATAAGCTATAAATAATAGCAAAATATAGCAATTTTTTTATAAAAGTAATATAGGTATATTTTTTATATTAACGGTTTATTTTAAAGCTAAAAATTATATTATTTGCTACTATTATAAGCTATATACGCGGACAGCTAAAACTATATTTAAAAACTTTTTAGCTATAAATATAGTTTTACCGGCTATAATTAATAACTATAACCTTTAAAAAAGCAGTATTAATACTATAAATTAACTAAAAGTTTATAATAACTAAAGTTACCGGGTTTATAAAAGCTGCAAGTAATACTTTTTTTTTTAATTTATTTTTAATATAGTTTTTACTAATATATTTTTGTTTTAAAAATATATTTAACTTAAGCGGTTAAGCTAAAAACCTTATAAAAACTAAACTATTTAAAAAAAAGCTGTTTTAGTAGCTTTTTTTAAAAAATATAGCTTTAAATTAAAAGCTAGCTTAAAAAGTTATTTTAGTATAAATAGCTTTAAAAAATATATTTTTAGCTATTAATTTATTAAACGAAATAAAAAAAGCGATTATAAAGCTTATAAAAGCTTTACAATAACTTTTTAAAAGCGGATTATTTTAAATAAAATAAACTTAAACGTATTTATTAATAAAAGGAGTTAAACTTAGTACGGCTATAGCAAGTGTAATATAGCTTTTTATAACTCTAGATATTGTTAGGACTTATGGTATAGGCAAAATTAAGTAGAAATAGAAGTATTTTTGATTTTATTAATTTTATTGGTTATTTTATCTTTGCTAGTGCTTACGGAAAGTCATTAAGCCGAAGAGGCCCCTAAAGGGATATACCTAGACCTTACCTGAGTGCGAAAGAGACCCCCCTACATATGCGAAGACCGGCAAAGACGCTTATACATTATACACATACATACCGCCGGCCGTGTACTATAAGTCGTAAAACTGTCTTATCTTGGATATATCCCATATCGAAAAAGACATGAAGCTATGAAGTTGGGTTATATTTACGCTCTTAAATCAACAGTGGCAGGACTGGCAACTAGCGGCTGCGATAATATCATATCAGATATCTGAGGTCGGGCTTGTAATAACTAAATGACCTATGCCTATAAGCCCGTGGGTCCTCTCGAAACTGGCCTCTTCTTCTAGATATTATCCAAGTTTGGTGTTAAAGGAAGACGTCAGATTCGAGCCCAGTCATATGATGTTAACGGGTTGGAGCTTTTTTTTGCTTTTTTGCTTTTTGCCCTGGCTATTAGAAGCTGACGAGCTTTTTGGCTAGTGATGTGTAGCTTGTAGATATTGGCAGGCCTTCTTACGTCAAACAGCGGCAATAGCGTGTCTGGGATTATTAAATGATATAATCTTTTGGTAGAGGTTTCTATGTAAAGTAGCTGCGTGAAGTTGCGACACTACACCCAGAGATAGACTAGGTGAAATATCTTCTTCAACTTGTTCTCGCATGAATGGGATACTTAGGGGGGGGGGTTAAGCTCCAACGTTTCTTTTGTACCACGGGAAATATATTCTTAGCCCTTGAGGTAAAAGAGCCTGACACCTTTACCTTTTTATAGGAGTGCTAGCATATTTTCTTTTAGCTTCTTTATACGGGAGGAGATTCATTTACATGTATGTGACTACATTTAGAGCTGTACCTTGATAGTTGTCTGTTGTATCTACAATGATGCGAAGTGAAAAGTCTGCAAAAGGCTCCTGGCTCCCAGCCTTTAGGTTTCTTGGTCATGTTGAAAGAAGATGAACCGTTAGATATATTGTGTATCACGATTTAGAACGATGCGATTACCGAATAACCTTCAAAGATGCCACAATGGCAAGCAGATCTGGTATGAGATTAGTTAGTTAACGTCTTAAATCCTATTGTTAAGGACGGAATATGCTTACATATTAGAAACCTACAAAACTCAGAGGTTCTCTAGCAAGATAACGATATCCTTCTCTAGTGCTGAGGGCCAATATATGACTAGACAATACAGCACCGGGACAAAGGCGGTGGTTGTTTCAAGCTCTAACGTCTCGTTATGGTTCATAGCTAAACGTATATTGTCGCTTTCCCAGACAAGCCACAGTTGTGGGAGCGTGCCCTTACTACATATCAGCTCCGAGATTGGACATAAAAACTCTCTTGCAATGAGCTTTTATACAGCAAACTCGCAAATGAGATGGGCCTTTAAGTAGGTCTTCCAGAATAAGCTTTGGATATATTAATAAGAGCGCCTATTCCGATCATTGGAGATCTTTTTAAGCGTTTAATCCTAGTCTTATTCGAACTTGTTTAGAAAACCTATTAAATCAAGACCTCCTAGGCTTACATACACTAGCAACCTTAAGTACTTAAACTTATATACGTAACTAAGATCCCCTTTAGGGAACAAGGAATCAATGGCCATTTATAACCTAGAAGTAATTTTTAAGGTTTATTAAAAATAATAAACCGTTATCCCGCATTCAAGTGTTAAGTAAGTGCTTAAAAGTATTACCATATTAACCTTAAAAAGCCTGTTCCGTTCCGCCCATCACGGGCCAATCGCTAATTAAGGCAAACATCGTCAATTTGTATCTATCATACAACCTCTATATCTTTTAGGAATACTGCTAGTGCACCTGGAAATATGGTACTCATATTATGGGTAGGGTTAGCAATTAGCCGTGAACAAGGAGGATGGATCAGTCCGGGAGGTCACATACCAAGCCCTGTATTGTACGTTAAGTTCGGTGAAAAATACGAGGAAGAACTCAACGAAAGTCTTAACACGGCGGCGGCGGAAAGCTACGCAAATATCATCATCCCACATGGGAATCGTGTGATTTCCCACACTATCTGTGTACCTACCTCAACTAAAGTTAAGGCATCAACTAGGGGATCATAAGAGTCTCAGGGAGAGCTAATATGGATAGCTAACTGTTTTTATTTTTATTTTTATTTTTTTATAGGAACTCGGTACAAAGGGACTGTAGAAAGCACGTCTTGGATCCTGTATGCATTTTAGCTATCTGGATATTTTGGCCGGTTCCGGAAGACAGAGAAATACATGGCTGGACTGGGAACCTTGGCGCCAGTTGTGGTGCTTAATAGTATTACT
Source organism: Xylaria longipes (assembly GCA_025201785.1). Classification (NCBI taxonomy): domain Eukaryota; kingdom Fungi; phylum Ascomycota; class Sordariomycetes; order Xylariales; family Xylariaceae; genus Xylaria; species Xylaria longipes. The sequence continues at coordinate 90,804 of MU619827.1, forward strand.
CAAATGCAATGTAGGCCCAAAAGAGTTTCAGCCCCTATGTGTCCTAAACGTCTTGTTTTTATTGACCGGTGGTCGTGGTGGATAGAGAGAAAATGACGAGCGAGAAGGTTTGCATTACAAGGGCATAAGCATATACATAAGAGGTAAGTGGTTAGTAATCGTCCTAGAGAAGAATATTATCAACTTGCTTATAGAACTCCGGCCTGCCCTGAATAGGGCATTGATCACATTTTGAATTCGGTAAGCTGGGAATTCAGAGTTCCGTTGCAGTCAGACCTTGCTGCTGGGGATTATTTTAGCGAGACTGGTTGTTATTAAAATAGGTAAATTTTAAGTCCTGCAATATAAATGAAGGCCTAGAATAATTTTGGTTAATAATAAGGAGCATCTATACGAACTATTCGTTTGACTCGTACTGTAAGAGTTGAGTAAACACCTTCAACCCAAACATAATCATCGGCCTAGAACATGATATCGTAACTACGCCTGCGAGTCTTCGCGCTCAAGTAGAATTAAAAATGCCTTAATCCATTAGCTACTGCGCTCTATCCGCTGCTGGCTTAACTTCCACCTGACTTCACCGTCGACCCTTTCAATTTAGCCCCGGCCGTTAGATCAACACTATCATCTTGGACCTGGTCGCCCGCGGGATTTCCATCCTTCAGCCAGCAATTGCCGTAGTCCTTCGGAACGGATGATGTTTGATTGGCCTTGAATGTAATTGCCATACATTCGTCATTTCCGCTAAAATGGTTATGTGCCGCGCACGCTTGTAAGCAGTCCTGGAAAGAATACGCAATGACGGCACCGAAGTCAGAACCGCTGTAATCTATGCCACATGCGGGTGTGAAACCCCATGAATCAGCGCCTAACGATATGGCTATGTCTGCCGTGAGACCTGGGCAGTCTAACTTCACAACTCCTGTCGGAACAACCAGCGGTCCTGATGTCGAAGTTGCCAATCCAGTTGCGGCGGCTGCTGCCGTTACTGTCGTCGTTACAACGGCCACCTCGCCTGTATTTTTGCTATTGCATGCACTGTCGAGTAGCAGGAAGTAGTTAACATTGTGTCCGATCACGCTTTGCCGAACTGTATAGGATGGTTAAACAAACTTCTTCGCATTCTGAACTGCTAGAGAACCGCCAACACCACCGCCGATCGCAGCAGCAATAACGACAACAGCGAGCACGACGGAGAGAAAGAAAGTCGCTCGTCTTATGCCGCAAATAGTTCGTTCTTGGGTGGGAGTGGAAAAGATTGTTGCTTGGTGTAACGTTTTTGGGGGTTCGGGGCTACCTCTAACCCAGGCGTGTAAAATCCATTGACAGTCTCTTTATAGGAATCTGAATACTCCTGTTGGGGGTTCATGATGAATACGCTTGATTGAGCATCGAGTGAGGCGTAGTGGGCGTGCACCCAATCGTTGACTATGCTACTCTTTTTGCACAGGATAGATGATTGGGGATTGGGCTGGCAACGACTGAACAATCGAATTTCGGACTCAATCGTCCCCTGTAGGAAGATTGTTTGCGTTGTTACCTGTGGACAGAAAGGTAGGATATAATTACACATTCAGCATCGGAACAGGGAAGAGAAGAGGGAACGAGAGACCAGTTATCACGCTTGTACATCTAGACCGTATTCCCAAGGGAGCATGGTATGCCTATTCTCGCCGACTATCCACTATTGGGTTAGAAGTGTAAAACCGTCGAGTGGGCATGAATTGGCAAGGTATAAGTATAGCATCACCATATGTAAATATTTGGCATGGGTATGCTCGCAGCCTCCGACTGTATATGAAACCCAGACACGGCTTCCCGTGACAGTTAGGGACGCCTATTCATCCTATCCGCAGTAGTACAGTGTACATCTCTCTACTGCCTACGGACCGTTGCCCAAGAGTGAGACACGAGCGACGTAGTTAGTGAGTAGAAAATGTCACCAGCGCATCAATCAGTAGGCTAACGTTTCCAAAATAGACGAGAATCGCTTTTCTCCTAGGACTACGCCACGATTCCCAGTACCGGTCTCGAGTCCAAGACATGCACTATGAATGAATCCTTCAGGAGCCCGGTGGCCATTTTGCCATTCCTTTCTCAGCTTAGCTTCAAGTTTGGTTCCCTGACCCGAGTTTGTGGGTGGTCAGCTACTTTTGCCAAGGAGCATTTTGCCTTGTTATAGTGAGTTTGGCGGTCGATCCAACGTTGCATTGGTATTATCGCTTACGGTTCTTTTCATCCTTAAGAACGAGAGCATAAGGCCATCATGAATACTTCTTTAGCCTACTGGTTCATTAGCATTTAGACTTTGCCTTTCAAAGGGTCTGATCTATTAGTATTTAAAGAATTTACCTACCTAGTCTGCATGATCTATGCAAGTTACATCATAGCATGGGATACTGGAAGCCGCGTTCTTACCTTTTGAGCAAATCATTGTTCCGATGCCTAGAATTTTCAGAAAGCAATCCGCACCTGACTACTGTACAAATCGATTATAATGTCGATGCGGCCTAAGGTCGTTATGATAAAAAACAAACGTTGATCATTCCATTCCCAACTCGTCGGATTCCGCTGTAATGTTTTTTGTATGAAATGATACAAATCGCGACACACGTAGAACCGTCTTTCAATTCCATCGACGCAGGTCGTAGCATGGGGCTTCCAAGCTGAGATCTCCTCACATATGACTATGATATGAGCTCAAGTAATGCTGCTTCTTGTCTATTTCTCACTAGGCTGCCTTTAATGTCTTTCTAGGTGCAAGGGAAGTGAAAATTCAAACTTCTGTCGGTACCTCAGTCTAATACAGGACTTCGGGTATAGAAGAACCAAGTTCTTGTTTAACTAATTTGCAAACATAATTATTATAGGCATTAATACGGCTTGATTCAACAAGCAGTCATCTGGAAGGGGTTTCCTGCCTTCGGTGGGCGTTTTAACAAGTACTTAGCGATTACTTTGGACGGGGGCTACGGGGAGCAGGTCATTTTTGTTCTCTTTGGCGCAATAGATTAGAAAGCCTAGATCTGCTGTAGTAATAAAATAATTCTATTGCCTACAGGTACTAAGCTGTCGATGAACGAACATTTAAAGCCGTTATTTTCAAAAGGGGCATTGACAGGCGGGCGCAAGATCCTACCAATCTGACTCAAGTATAAAATAGATTTCGACTTGGGTTGAGTTGTATGCTAGACACAAGTTGAAGGGCTAGGTATGGCAATGATGGATGAGCGTGGTCGTATCTCTTATCTGTCCATTGAAGAGGATGGTGCTCGATAATTACCTAATTATCTCGAGCATTGTAACCCTTGACATTTCACTGTTTAGCAATTGGTATAACACCAGCTCCATATAATAGAATATAGTGAACCCCGAAAAGATTCTAGTTGTCGAGATGTTGATGATACTAAGAACAAAGCAGCCTAATACTACTGCAACTAGAAGAAAGTACTTGTTATGGAGATATCAACTTGATGTTACTTACATGCTTAACTCCGTTTCATGTTACCTCCACGGTAGGCACTGTAATTGAAGTTACTAACTATTTCAAATTTATTAAATAAGAAATGCCATTGTTGTAAGAGAACACTCGCAAGATTAGAGACATTTTTAATCCTGAATTTATTATTGTCCATATACTCGGAGGGAAAAACATTGACCGCTAAATGGAGCCGCGTATGAACACATGCAGCTGCCTACAATAAACTAATGCGCAACTCGCATGCACTTGCTCACTTGTGCAGCACCGTAATATTTGCTATTCCTACTCTTTAAAATGGTGAGCCTAATGAAGCTAATCATAAATCAAACGAGCACCTCGTGATACAAGAGGCCGTGGTAATTACTTACCTAATTTAAATCTAAAGGATTATACGTATAACTAACAAAGCTTGTTATTAAGCGCTTATAAGCTAGCTATTAAATTTAAAGGGTTAAAATAACGGTTTATATAGCGTAAATTACTTACATATATTTATTTAATATAAAATAAAAGAATTTTTATAATATAATAAAATATATTAATTAAAATTATTTAATTTTAATAATTAAAAATTTTATATATAATAAATTTTACTTTAAAAGTTAAAATAAATAAATAATTAAATAATAATAACGTTATTAATAAATATAAAAATTATATTAATTAAATTAAATAATTATATATTTTAAAACAAAGAATTTATAACTAAAGCTGTTTTTTTAAAATTTTTAAAATTTTTATAATTTAAAGCTAGATTTTTATAGCTATAATTATTAAAAAAATTTAAATATAAAAATTAAATTATAAGCTAGCTAGTTAATTTTAATAAATAGCTTTTATAAAGCTTATTTTAAATTATATAATTAATTATTTATATGCATAAAAATATTTATTTATATAATTTTTATTATAAATATTTTATTTTATTTTTATTTTTTAATTAATATATAAATAAAACTTTAATTAAAAGTTTTATTTTTATAAAAAATATTAAATATAATAATTAAAAAATTAACTATATTTAATTTTAATACTTTAATTTATTTTACTTTATATTTTAATTTTATACGCTACTCTTTATTTTATAGCTAGCTAATTAAAAAAACTTAATATTTTTATTTAATTTAATTTTAATTTTTAATAAATATAACGTTAAAGCGAAAACTTTTAATATAATATTATTATTAATATAATATGTTTAAATAATATATTTTTTATAATAGTTATAACGCGTAAAACTATATATAAAAAAATTGGTTTTAATTTAAATAATTTGTTTTTATATAGTAAATATAATCTTTTTAAAAAAAGGTTTTAATAATAACTTTTTATAAGTTTAATGTTTTTATTAACTAGTTTTTAAACTATAAAATAATAATAAAAATAACTAAAAAGTTTTATAATATGTTTAAAAAGTTTATTTTAATTTATAATAAATATAAACGTAATTATAACTAAGATAAAAAGTTTAAAAAAACTTATAATATAATTATTTTAAATATATGTTTAAATAAATTTATTTTTTATTTTAAAGCTATTATAAATATTAAAAAAAACGTATTTAATAAATTTAATAGTTTAATACATTAAAAAGTTTTTAATAATATTTATAATATAAACTATAAAGCTTTATTTTATAAAATAAAAAAGAATTTATTATTAGTTTATAAATTTAATATAATATTTTAAAACTTTTATTAATATAGCTTAAATTAAACTATTAATATTAATAATTTTATAAACGTTATTAAATAAATATATATTAAAAAATAAAAATATATTTAGTTGTTAAAATAATAATAAAAAACCTTTAAAAAAATTTATTAAGCTATAAGCTAAAATAAAACAAAAAAAATAAAAGCTAGCTAAAAAATATTAAAAACTAAATAAGTTTAACTAGTTTATTGTTAATTTAATATTTTAAAATTAAAAAGCTACGTTTTTTATAATAATTAAAAATAAAAGTTAAAAAAGAAATTAATAAAAATTAATATTACTATTTTTTATAATAACTTAACGTTAAATAAAGTTATTTTTAAAGTTTAATATTATATTTAAACTAATTAATTAAATAATAATAATACTTAGTTTATTAATAATTTTATTAAAATAATAAACGTTAAGTTTTATTTAAATAAAATAATAGCTAATAATTTATTATTATATTTAAAAAAATAATATATAAAGTTTAATAAAAAAAAAAGCTGTTAAAAATAAAATAAAATAAAACTAAATTTTTTCGCTAACTTTTAAACTTTTAAAAATAAGTTTATTTAATTTATAAATAAATATATATTAATTAAAAACTTAAAAAAATAATTTTTATACCCGGTTTTTTATTTAATTAAAAGATTTAATAATAAATAAATATTTTAATAAAACTTATAATTTTAAAACTTTAGTTTTATATATTAAATAAACTATTTATAATTTATAAGGATTAAATATTAAAAATAAACGTTAATAAAAGTTAATAATTAATAAAAATTAAAATAATAGTTATAACAGTTAAAACTAAAACAAAAATAATAAGCTTTAAATAAACAGTTTAAATATTAATATATTAATTATAATAAATATAATAAAGGTAGCAGGTTTAAACACCTAATTTACCTATTATTAGGAGCTAATATTCTATATAAGGAAAAAAAGAAAAAGAAGTGTAATAGGTACAGGAATCTCCACCTAGATATATAGCCCGCGAAAGTATTCACTATAGCAGTAGTTGCCCAGTGAATACTAGCCAGTGAATACCGTAGCCCCCGCATGGGCCACCAGCCATCCTAGCCTAGCCACACTAGCCTAGCCATACACAGTGTTGGATTTAGTGATATGGAGCGAGCTTTTAATACACTACTAGAGAGATCGCTAACTTGATTACCTAAAATAAGTGGCAAATAGGTGTGGCTTAATAGCGTGGCTTACGCACCCATATATACATAAAAAACTCTACACCAGAAAAAGCCTCATAGGAGATAGATTAATATAAATACACACAAAAAGCTCTATGCATAATATAAAATCTAACATATAGCGCCTGGGCTATAATATTAATTAATAAATTTTCTAGCTAAAATAAAATATATACTTAACTTAATTTTAATAAAATAAAACGTTTTTAAAAAAAAAATATTTTAACTATTAAAAATATAGCTATTAAAATAAAAGCTATTTTAATAAAATTAAGCTTATTAAAATAATAAATTAAAACGTTTATTTTATTATTTTATATATTTATTATTATAATAATAATAATATTATTAATAAAAAAAAGTTAATTTTAGTTAATTTAAAAAAAAGCTTAATTTTAAAAATTATAAATTTTTTTTAAAAAATTTATTAATAAGTATAAAAATTAATAATATAAAAGGTTTTTTAACTTTATTTTTTTTTTAAAAAACTATTTTTTATATTATATATTTTAATATTAAATAAAGAAATATTAATTATATATAAATACTTTATTAATATAAAAATAAATAAATATTTATTTATAAATATTAATATAGTTAAATATATAATAATTTAATTAAAGATTATAATTATAAATTATTTTTATAAATAAGCTATTTTAAAATATAATTTTAAGTTATAATAAAATATTAACTAAGCTTTATTAATAAACGTTAAGCTTTAAAGCTAAATATTTAAAAATATACTTTTAATTATAATATAAATAAAATATAAACTTATTATAAAAAGAATTATTTATAAAACATATAATATATTATTTAATATATATTAATATAATTATAATTTATTTATTAAATATTTTATTAGTTAAACTTAATAATAATATTAAAAAAACTAATAAATATATAATATATAAACGTTATTTTAAATATATTATTAATTTAATTAAACTAAATATAATTTTAACTTTTTTATATAAAATAAAAAAACTTAATATATTAATAATAAAGCTTATATTAATAAATATAATATTTTTTTTTAACTTTTTTAATTTTTAAAATATATTAAATAAGTTAATTAATAATAAAAACAGTTAATAAAATAAAATAATAATTAATAATAAAAAATATTTTTTTAAGCTAACTTTTTTAAAAAAACGTTTATATTTTTATTAAAACAAAATTAATATATAAGGTTTATATTAGTTATAAAAAATATTATAAAATAATATAAATATTATTTAATTATTAATATTATAATAATTAATATAACGTTTTTTTTACGCGTGGTATAATAATATAAAATATTAATTTATATTATAAATATAAATAAACTTAATATAATTATTTAATATAAATAAAAAAAATAAAAGAATTAAAATAAAAAGCGTAAAACCTAGTATTAAAAGAATACCATATATTATTAAAAATATTTAATAAAGTAAACTTAAATATTTTATTCTTTAATTAGCTTATAAACTATTAAATCAAGCTTTTATTTAAAAAAATATAAAAGAATATTTTAAATAATTTATTATATTAAATATTATTAAATAAATTAAAAGTTATATAAAAGTATATTATAAATAATTTAAAAAAAATTTATATAATTAAATAATATATTATTTATTATATTTATTTTATTTATTTTTAAACGTAATAAAGGTTTATAATTTTATATAAACTATTAAAAAATTAATATATTAATAAAAAAACTATTATTTTATACTATTATTAAATAAAATATTAGCTTATATTATTAAAATATAAATTTTTATAAAAGTTAATATATAGTAAACTATTTATAAAAGTTATATATATTTTAATAATAAAAGATTTATTATTTTTAAAACTAAATATAAATTATTTAAATATAAAATTTTATTATTTTAACTATTTAATAAACTAGTAATCTTTTAAAAATATATTAATAATATTTTTATTTTTTTAATAATTTAAACAAATATAAAATTAATATGAAGATTTTTTAAAATAATTATAAAAAATAAACTTTTAAGCTAATATAAAAAAATATAAATTTTATATAATAAAAATAAAATATTTAAGTTTTATTATAAAATATAATAAAATTAAAATTAATTTTAAT